>JACXSJ010000271.1:68399-158212 GCA_014851325.1 Pentalonia nigronervosa
TTATTTTTATTGGTTTAACAAATTATAATTGGGTATATTTATATTATTGTTATAATATTATGCATGTTTTAAAACAGATTTTGTTTATTTAGTATTTAATAATTTAAATTGTACAAAATGGGTACTATTTTTAGAACATACTTCTATTGTTAACATTAGAAGTAGCAGTCTCCTATAATATATTAATATTCATTATTATTGTATATTATGTGATACACATGAAGTAGCAGTTTCTATATAGTGTTTAAAAAGTAGCAGTCACTGCTATTTTCACTGTGATTTTTCAAGTAGCAATCACAGTTGTGATTGCTACTTTTAAAAAATCGCAATTTACCATCATTACTAAGAAGTGTAATACACACTATACTCATATTATCTTGATAGTTCCCCTCCTACATGTTAATCTTATCAAGGACCTAGGCTTTTACCTATCATCCACCCACTCTTTCAAACACCAATTGAATGTTACTGTTGAAAGAAGCCTCAAGATCCTTAAATTCATCAAACACAATACAACCCCCTTTACCATCACCACTACTTCAGCCTTTTATGTTCCATCCTCGAGTACGGATCAGTCGTTTGGTATCCATACCTTGTCTGTGATCAATTGTGCATTAAACAAAATCAAAATCGCTTCTTATCTTTTATTGCATTTTTATTAAAAATTGATCACACACCTCATAATTACACCTTTATCTGCTCCAATCTCAATATTCCAACTCTGGCCTCGCTGTAATCACGCTAACCTCATGTTCATCACATCACTTCTCAACAGTACTATTGATTCTCCAGACTTACTAGCCACTGTTTCATTCCATATTTCCATCCACTCTATGAGACACCATTCCCTTTTCTCTGTCCCTACCCATCTCACCTCATATGATCATCACCAACATTTCCACAGAATGTTACGCCTATTAAACTACCTTAATCCTACCACTTTACCTCTTTCTGTTTACTTATTTTCACTATCTGTTATCTACTTTATATCTACATTATTGTATTTTTAACAAATTCCCTCCAGAGCATATAATTTTAAAATAAAATAAATTAATTAAACTTGTCTGAAACTAAATACAAAGTGTATATGTTTATTTATTTTCTATAACCACTCGGTGTCAATAAATTGGTGTCTTAGATAATCATGATATCTATAAATGTAATTTAGATTAAAAATTAACTTCAAATCACTAATTGATTTTTATAGTTAAATACTTGAATAAGTTAAGTTTAACTGAATGTGAATGTGTTGAGTAAATATATAAATTTGTAATAATATATATAATTTTTTAGTATTATTTTTAGCATTCTCAATAAAGATGGAATATATAGATACAAATGTGAATTTTCTTCAATTTTGTAATATTTTTAAATACTGCTCATTCAAAAAGATGAAATATACACAGGTATCTCACAAAGATTTGACATATGGAATAACCTTTGTTATATTTAATATTTAAATTTTTTTGTTTGTTTGTTTAATTTATAGACACTTGCGCTACATTTATAATTGTAAAATAAATGTTATTTTTCAATAGTGAAAATAAATTTTTTTTTTTTGAAAAATATAAAATAGCCAATTCATAAATACAAAAAACCACTATCTTCAATTATTACTAATAACTAGTTACAATGACTATTATCGATGTATTTTTCTTAGAATTTCTGAATACTTGAAAAACTTGTAGAAAATAAACGATTGCACTTTAAGGAATATTTTCACTATTAACATTTTTGTAAAAATCATATTTACAAATTGGCTATTTTACATTTTTCAAAAATTTTTTTTTATCAAATTTAAAATTTTTTATTTTTATTATTAAAAAATAAAAACATTTTTTTTATAATATATATGTAGAGCAAACATCTATAAATTAAACAAAAAAAAAATTGAATATTGAATACAACGAAGTTATTCCATATGTCAGATCTTTGTGAGATACCCTGTATAGGTAAACCTAATTTGTATATAACAGTTGTCAATATCAAACAACTTGTAAAGAATGTCTTGCATATTTTTTATATCCAACTACTAAAATAAAAATATCTATAAATGGTTTAACAATATTATACATTGGTGTATGATTAACTATTATTTTATTTATTACTAATTAACCCTGAAATATCACCCAGTCAGTATATGTTCAAAAATATACCAATGCTCTATGGTCATCAGTGACTAGTGAGCCTGAGAAACTGATTTATATGTTATAGATAAAGAATATTATTTCAATGCTGTATCAATGAATAAATACCATATAAAAATGTTTTATTTTTCTCTTCAATACCTTTTTATGTATACTAACCAAATTAAGTTTTAAATTAATTTTTTTTTTAATATAACTTCAAAACTGACAGTTCTTTCAATAATATTGAATAAATAAATTCAACTAAATGTTGCATGTTGATACTTTTAACAAACCGTTCATTAAGCTATGAATCAAACATATTATGTAAGTGTATAATATCTCATAAATTACGATTTAAGTCAAGTGTATTCAAACGTCAATATTGAACATATATACAAGTAATATGAAATGATATATAATTTACAATATAATATACAATATTAAATAAAGATTGTATACAATATTATGATAATAGACAACAATAATACGATGATGATGATGTATATAATCATACAGCTGAACAGCAAGGGAAAAGCTCACTTTTACCACCGTGTACCGATTTCACGAACAAAACGTACAGTACCTAATAGCAAAAAAACGGTACAACGCTTACCTGCCATTTTTGGTCACTGCCCACTGGACTACGGGGCACGACTGCACGAGCGACTAATGGAATAATCTGAGTAACATAAATGATAAAAAAGTTAAACGACAATTTTACAACGAACGGGTTTATAAATTTACAAACGTCAGATCGTATCGCGGTCGATGATTTTATCGAATATCAATCCAGAACTACGATAAGTCCGATAAGTCTAAAACCACCCGTTGTTTATATTAATCATTTTCGATTGACGAAACGAATTCGCATACATAATACGTACAACTTCATGGCGATAACGACAAAACGTCATGTGTCCAGTCGACTCACGTCTATGATATGAACGCGAAATATAATTTTTAACACATAAACAATAGGTTTTAATTTTAAATGTTTGGATACCCACACGACGTAATCATCAAAATCCTAATAAAGATCCCAAGGCACGAACATAGCCCAACCAATGATATTCCGATGACGTCACACCACTGCTGTCATAGAGTAATATGTCAGCGACGCGCGGTAAACGTTACCTATCATAAGGATTACACATTGACCTTTTTTATTTTTTTTTTAAAGAAATTTGTACAATTCTGTAATAATATAACACCACGGAAAAAAAACATATATGAAATTGAAAATTTCAAAAAAATGATAAACGAGTGGTTCTCATATTATTATTATTTTTTTATGAATATTATTGAAATTGTAATACAAATTTATTATGACTAAAAATATTATTATTTTAGGTTCTGAACGGAGTGATAAATGTATTGATATTACAATGATGTGTGTGTTTTTTTTTGTCTGTTAATCTTTTATGGGGCAGTAAAAGTTCTTTGATTTTCTCTGTAAGCATCTTTTCTAGTAGGAAAGTGAATCTAGTTGGTACTTTTTTTTTGAGGGGGGGGTCAAAAGTAAAAAAATCCCAATAATATTCAAACGCGTCGGAAAAAACAAAACAAAAAAAGTTTGGCAAGTGTGTATCGTTCTATTGCACAATGAGTGTCGAGTGGGACCACTGTAATTTGAATTCAATGATATAAAATAAATTATATACGGAAAACGGTTCTGAGTGAAACGGTCAGTCAGCCTAGTGCTGGTGGTATTTAAATTATTGATATGGATATTCGGTATTTACTTACTACCGGTATCTACGGTATTAAGGTGACTTTACACCACACCGTAATAACGTGAACCGTGATTTTCAGTATTTTTGATTTACGGTAATTTCAAATGTGTTGAAGTGATTTAAGTGTTCGCATTGATGTGATGTTTTTTTATGTGGTTAAATGGTAAATTGAAACTCGTATAGCATATACCATGAGTAGAATTCTACTCTCTGGTATATGAACTATACTATGGTAACATTGTAGTATAGCGCTTACTAACCACTAAATTCAGCCGATCACAGCACAGAATTTTTTTCTGGAAATCACGATTCTTGGTTCAAACTGTAGTTAAAAGTCGCCTTTACCGGATACCTCGGTAACTACCAAAAATATCGTACTTCGGTAATTATCGAATCTCGTTGAATTATAGATGTTTCCAAGATTCCAATCTATGAAAATTTAACTTTAACATCTATTTTAAAAATCATGTTTGTAATTATTCATTATCGTTTAAAAGTTGCAAAATATTTTGTAATACTATGAAAGAGGGAGTTTCTACAAAAGCAATAAAGATTCTAGTAGAACCGTTCTACTTCGACAATCAGGTCAAGTATTCTAGATCAGAAGTTCTCAACCTTTTTACAGTAAAGTTGTGGACCAGCATATAATTTACAAAGTAGGACTATGGATTATTTTCCATACGTGGTTTAAAGTTTATACACTACACCAAAAACTGATTTTTCCCAATCCAATACGTCAAACTTACCAAAGAGACCGGTACCAGCCTAACACTAATTACAATATTATACATATAATATATTATGTCATTATGATTATATAAAAATAATAAATAATACATGTAGGTATACGGTATTTTCGGTAACAACGATAATTACCGAATCAAGGTATACCGGTATTCTGAAATACCGGATATCTGTATTTTTTAAATGCCAGTAGTTACCGGTATACCGAAAAAATACCGCCAGCCCTATGTTAGCTTACACTAGGGCAGAGACACACTTCAGTAATTCCGCCGTTGAGTCCAAGTGGTTATAACCGTTGTTGTAGTATGGCTCGGTCGATTTAAGTTTAGCTGTTTAGAAGATAACGTAAAAACCGTTGAGATAAAACCGCTCGGACTCAATGACGAAATTACCGCAGTGTAACGCTGCCCTAAAAATTTCGAGCATAGACAAAAAATATTTTTAAATTACAACGAAATAACTAGCATTGTTATTCTTCATTTAAATATTTAATTTCGTCCAAATTCCAACTTTAAATGTCAATAAAAAACAACCATGCAAATATATTTTTTTGAATTTTTAGTTACACCGCTAATTACTTATGAGAAACCTTGGTCTAATTTTTCAATCCTTAACTATAAAAATTAAAAATTGTATACATTTTTTACTACAAAATAATTTGCAAACATTCGAGATTTTGATGAATTTTAAAATTGAAACTTAAATGCTTATAAAAAAAAAAGTGTGCCTATGTATTTTTAATATTTTTGAATTAATATTATAACAACTTACGAGGGACCTTGTATTACATTTACAAGCTTTTGGAATTTTAGATTCAACAATTAATAAAAAAAAATTAAAAACTGACAATTTTTTATGTTTATAATCAACTCAAAAAGTGTAAATATATTTTTACAGTGACATGGTATATAGAAAATGATAATTTTAACATTTGGTAAAAATGTCAAGTATCTACAGTTATTCTTTTTGAATTACATCAAAATAAGAAAATTGTTTCCGGAGAAAACTAGTGAATATCCAATGTCTAATTTCAAACGCTCATAAAAATTAATTTGACTTTCCGATAAACATTTTCTTTTTTTAGCAATGTAGAGTCTATTAACTTTAATCGATGGCAATCTTACTTTGTCCGTAAAAAAAATAACAATGTATATTCAACTCTCATATGATATACGTAGTTTATTATTTCAAGTCCGTTAAACGCTACGATTTTGATGCATATACGTTTACCACGTCTGCTCAATTAACCAAACCACTTTTGGGTTTGAGAACACTTTGTGTTTTCGTTTTTGCTTGATGTGGTTTGACCAGGTTAATCTTTTATCCAGAATTATACCTAGGTATTTGGTTAACTGGTGAAGTAGAATTGGTTTATTGTTAAACTTTAATGGGGGGCTTCTCTTTTGTTTAGTGAAAAATTCACCTGTGCGGATTTTTCGTCATTGATTTTAATTTTTCAGTTTTCGGTCCAAGATTCTATTTCATTTAGATGTAATTGTAAATTTTGAGATACGATATCAGAAAATTTATTTGATGTAAGTATTGCTGTGTCGTCAACAAATGAGGCAAGAAGAGTTTGATTTAATGTAGGAATATCAGCGGTGAAGATATTATAAAGTATAGGCGAAAGGTTCCCTGGGGAACTCCAGCTTTAATATACTGTATAGTTGAATAATTATTTTTTTGGCGAACGGAAAAATACCGATTTTCAAGATATGATTTGATGATTAAATAATATGGAGAAGGGAGAAAGTGTTTTAGTTTAAATAGAAGCCCATCATGCCAAATGCGGTCAAAGGCCTGAGATATATCAAAAAAGACCCCGGGGCAGTATTGCTTGGTCTCGAAGGAGGCTGAAATTTTATCGGTGATTCTATGGATTTGGTGGATTGTGTTGTGTTTGCGACGAAAACCAAATTGAGATTTTGGTAATATACTATGTTGGTCGATTATTGGTGTAATTCTATGTAGAATTAGTTTTTCAAAGAGCTTTGCAAAAGTGGGTAATAAACTGATAGGACGATAAGAACTGGCGAGGTGCTTAGGCTTATTAAATTTAGAGATCATAATGATAATTGAATTCTTCCATGTAGGAGGGAAGTAAGACAAACGTAGCATGGCATTATAGATATGAGTAAGAAACAGGATTGACTTTTTTGGTAAGTTTTTAGCTATTTTATTTATAATTTAGTCATGCCCGGGTGATTTTTTAGGCCAAAGCTTGTGAATTACTGAAACAATTTCAGCAGGGGAAATCGGTTTTGCGGGAATAGACATGGGCAAAGGGGAGGACAAGAATGAATTAACTAGATTGATGTGATCTGATGAAGAATTTAGGTTAGGATGAGGAGAGAAAATAGAAGTCAAGTGATTGCCAAAAAGATTTGCTTTCTCTAAGTCAGAAATAGCTAATGATTTGTCAGGTCGTTCAAGTGGAGGTATATTATCACAATGATTAATTAGTCTTTTGATTGTTTTCCAGAGAGAGCCATTTGCGGGAGTCAGAGTAATTAAATATTTGATAAATTGTTCTGAACTGTATTTTGATAATTGAGTTTTTAAATCGGATATGAGATGGTTGTAAATTGTTTTGTGTCTAGGATATTTTGTTCTTTGCCACAATGATATAGCCTGACGTTTTGCTTTTATAAGATTAACTAGGAATGGAGGAAGTGAAGTATGATATTTTGGTAGAATATTGTTTGAGGGATGGGAAGAAGAGCTAGATACTGCATTTTGAAGCATTTTTAATATGGAGATTGCATTGTCTATGTCCAAAGGACATTTTAGAGGGAAATTGAGACAGTGAATCGTCTAATTTTTGTTGAAATAGTTACCAGTCTATGGGGCCTGATGAAAGGGACTGTCTAGGGGAGGAGACGGGTAGGCCTCCCAAGGTTAACTGTATGGAAAAATGGTTACTTGATAAGTGATTAAGGTTTTTATTTAGTATTTTAAACCAGTTGGGAATGAGGTTATGAAAAAATCGAGAACATCGGGAGATCTGTTTTCATGTGTAGGCCAATAAGTCGGTTCGTCGAGGGAAATAAAAGATAATTTATTTTTTAATATTGAGGTATGAAATAATCTACCTCTTATGTTAGTGTATCTACTACCCCATTGTGTGTATTTTGCATTAAAATCACCTCCTATTATAAAAGAGCTACCAAGACTTTGGAGAAATGATTGCAATTTGGATTCTGTGATTTGTTGGCTTGGAGGAAAGTAAGCTGACGAGATTGTAACGTTTAAATGATTTATTTTTATTTTGATATTTGCTGCTTGTAGGTACGATTTGTTGATATTTTGCATTTGATTGTAAAAAAGTGAGGATTTTATTATTATTGTAGAACCCCCGTGAGATGTGCCAACAGGATGGTTAGCTCTAATAGTTGTGCAGCCATTGAAATTTATGTTTGCAGATTTTGATAGGTGCGTCTCAGTAATGAGGTCTATATCTATGTTTTTATTGTGGATAAGGTAGAAAAATGCATTACTATGCTGTTTTAATCCATTGGCATTCCAAATGAATATTGATAAGGAGGAATGATTGGTTGGGTTTGAAGTCATTTTTTATCTAGGACTTTGTTAATTACTTTTGTAAGAAGTGATATAAGAGGAGTAATTAGTGATTGACGTTCGTTTATAAATGATGAAAGTTGAGCAGTTAGTTGAGTTGCAGTATCTAAGTGGTGTTGGTTTTTTGATGTATTTGTGTTTTTATTTTGAGTTGCTTGAGTATAAGATAGATTAGGTGTGGGTGTTTTTTGATTTTCTGAGGTAATGTTATGATTGGGGTGGGTTTGTACATTATTTTTATTTTCTTAGTATCTGATGTTATTGTTGAGATGATTTTTTTTTTTGCTTGAGAAGAATGGTGGTTTCGGTGATTTTGAATATTCTTGAGGGATGGGCAACCTCTATAATTCACTGGGTGGGCGTCAAAACAAAGCGCACATTTCGCTGGAAGATCCTTGCTTTTTGTGCAGGTGTCTGAGGTATGCTGATCACCACAACGAACGTAACGAGGTATGTTATTGCAGTAATGGCTTGTATGACTGTAGTCCTGGCAATTTATACATTGTGGTATTTGTTTTTTTATTTTAGGAGCTTCTACTTTGATATTTGTGTAGCAGAGGAATTTTAATTTAAATATGTCCTTATTGTTGATAGCTGGTTCGAGGTTTACAAAGAATAAAGGTAAGAGGGTTTTTGATTGATAATGAAGAACATTAGTTATGTTTCGAGCTAAGAAGCCGCAGTTACTCAATTCTTCTTTGATAAATTCGATTGAAGTAGAGGGATGAAGATTTCTTACGACTACACGATAAGGTTTGTCCTCAAGGATTTGATATGTATAAAAGTTTACATCTTTTTCTTTAAGGTATCTAATTACCGTTCTATACCGTTTAGATTTGATGTAACAAGTTTTAGGCTGTTTGACGTAGTTTGCATGAGAATTCCATGGGTGAAGTATGAAGGCTTTTAATTGCTTCGCAGAATTGTTGATAATTATTTATAATTGGTTTAATAAATATGGGTGGAGGTGCTTTGATAATAATATCATCGTTTTCCATTTCTGTATCAATATTGTTTGGATTGTTTATGTTATCTTCGACGCTTAGGCCGGCCGCACACCAAAAGAGCAAAACTGTCTCAGTCATCGTTAGTCATTTTTGTCTAAAGTCAACTAAAAACAATTTGTTTTGGTCGGCCGCACACCAAAAGAGCAAAACTGTGTAAGTCATCGTTAGTCGTAAAATTGTAGTATAGTATTTCAGTCATCAACATGTCTGCCGACGAAGAAGAAGTTATTGTTCCTATTTTGTGGTCTTTGTTGTTAAATATCGAAGAAGATGAAAAACAAAAAAGAATGTGGGTTCATCCTTTAAATAAAAAACGTACAACAAATAATTTAACGTCTGTGGTATCCAACTATAGTTAACCATCTGATACCGGTCAAACTGGCGGTTTGACTAATAAAAATTGTTTTGTTTTGACTGACGGAATAGAGCATGTTCTATTTCGATAAGACACGATTAGTCGTGACTAGAATTGACTGAAGAGCAAAAATGTTTTGTTTTGACTATGACTTATCAGTGTGCGGTTTCACTGAATTACATGTGTTCTATTTTTAATTAGTCATAATAAAACTGCATCAGTCTGCTTTAAGCAGTTTTGCTCTTTTGGTGTGCGGCCGGCCTTAAAGAACAGTAATGATTTGGAGTAGAAAATATATTTTGATTGTTCGATATTTTTGGATTTGGGGACGTTCCTGGAGAGTTTATACGCGTAGTAGGTGAAGTGATAATTGCCAATTAGCATTGTCGTCGGAATCAATATGTTTTGAATCCATGCCGGTATCTACTGATAATTTTTTTTATTTATAATTTTAATTGTGGGTAATCTAGCATTAGTATTATGGCCAGTATCTAATATGTTAGGGCAGAGGTCGTCCTTATATTTGACTGCAGTTGTTTTGTTCGATAACGGATTATTACGGAATTTGTGGAAGGCATAATATAATAACGTTTTACTCACGATATGCTTGTTTCCCCTGTTAAAGGGAAGTCCCTGGAGGGGGATGTGCGTGGTTATAATTAAAAAAACAATTTTTTTTGAAATCGACACATTTAAAATGTAATTTAAACTTAGCTATTTTAGAGTAGATAAATGTAACAATAAACGGAGCGAAAATTACGCGTGCACACATTACAAGTGCGGGATATAAAGTGAAAACTTACTTAAAAAATTGTATTATTTATCAAAACTACTTAATGTATTGTTTTTTGTTATATTTGTAATTGCGTATTATTAATTGTATTGTATTATTTGACTTTTTAAATGTTTAGTAAATATAAATATTTACTTGTTATTTCTATGAATATAATTATATCATATTATTTGGAAAAATAATGAGCACAATCGCTAAGTTTAAAGTTGATCATAAATTTGTTTTTAAATTTAAATACAATTTGCTGCAATTTTATTTAGATAATATTCAATTTATCGAGTTCATATTATACATTGTACTATCGACTGAGTCCATTTTAAAATGTATTAAAATACATAGACGTTTAAAAAAAATTTTTTTTTTATCGAATATACATTAAAAATAGAAATAAATGTTGCTTAAAGTAGTTCACGCACTAGGCGATTAATCACAGAATTTAGACGTATTTAATTTTGTGCGAGAAATCGCCCTGCATTTTTAAAGATAGGGATGCGCGCGATTAATCACCAAGTGTGTAATTCACTTAAATGTTATAAATACATTTATTATAAAAAAAGTTCTAAAACCTATCATGTAACATTGAATCTAGTGATGGGCATAATCAAGATATATAATCGAGATATTTCGATTATGAAAATAATCGAGATATCTCGATTATAAAAATTATATCGATTATATTATCGAGATATTTCGATTATGAAAATAATCTCTATTATATTATAATCGAATGATTTATTATAATCGAATGTTTCTTTCTAATGATATCTCGTTTATTTTGAAAACAATGAATTCTTGATCTTAAAATAGTCAAAATGTTAATAATCGAATATAAATTATTTGGAATGAATGAATGATGTCCATGAAACGAAGGAATTTAACTATTATAAACTATAATAAAATTATTATTAAACTGTTGTTGACTTCAAGTCTGTATTTTCGAAACAATTTATTCAAAAATTTAGTTTCTAACGATTGTCTTGATAACTAATTCGATAATTTCCATTACTAAATATTCGATGTTTCGTTCAAAACATTTTGATTATTTTGATGGAGTGATATCTCAATTATTAATATTTCATTTGGAATTTTCGAATGGTTATTTCGAGTGATATCTCGATTATGAAAATGTCTCGATTACTAATCAATCGATTATTAAAATCATTCGATTATGCCCATCACTAATTGAATCATTATAAAACTGCAAGCGTGTCTATCCAGAGCGCTAGTAGTACAATTGAGCAGTCTCTATATTTAGATTTAATTCTTTATCGGTGTTATGTAAATAAAACATTCATGATTCACCTTAGATAAGAGAATTTCAGCCATTTTGTTAGTTTCAAAAACATTTCAATGTTGGCTATTTACTATCTATAATAGTTTCTATGGTATTTTTTCATTTTTATAAATTTGTATTCCGTGGTTTCATTTCATGAATTTCATCTATTCGGTGGTTACACGTCAGACGTGTAAAAGGCTACTGCCTGAATATTCATAACTAAAATACATTAATTTTTATCATCTTTGTCTTCAATAAGTTTAATTACACCAACCGCCGTTAATTACTAGGTAATTATACGTTATGCTATATTTATAATGAAAGATAATTCATAATATTGTTCATGATTTTTATTTATTTGATTTCTCTGCACATTTTGAAACAGTTGTCAATATTTTTTAATTTGATGTACCTAAATTATATTTATTTTGTTTTTGGTTTAAAGACAAATATTTAACGAATTTAATATTGTTTAAGTAATATTATATTTAACATACTTTTTCAGATAATGGGTGAGTTAAAGCAAATTTTTCTTTTAATACAGAATGATATTAACCAAGATAATTTAAAAGAAGCTTTGGTTACTTTTAAAATTCATTACAACAATGTCAAAAACATTAAAGGATTTCAAAATTTTGCAGTTAGTATAATAAGTGTCTTGGCTCAAAAACTGCAATCTGAATTTACTTCTATCAACCAAATTAAGTATCTTGGAAAAAACATTAATGATGTTATTCATTTTGCTGATTGTTGCTTCAAAGTTATCAATTTGTTTGAATTGCAACCAATACAAAATAGTTTATATGTTATTGTCAAATATTTACTTATGAATAATCATATGTCTGAAGCCGTCCATTTTAGTAATTATCTTTTGAATAATTTATCTCCACCATGTGATATATTGAAATACTTAGTTCAGTTATTTACATATCATATTCACAAGGCATGTCCCATTGATGATGATTTAAAAAAGTTAAACGTTATACTGATGTGGGATGCTGCACTAAACCTAGTGAAATGTCATACTGGAAAAGAAATTGAGTATGCATTATCTTCATCACTAACACTTGTGAGAAATATGAATGGATTAATATTACATGAAGGCCGTACCATTGATGTAGTTATTTTGGATATGACTTTAGAATCAGTGTTATCTTCTAGTGGTATTAGAAAAAAAAATGATCAAGAATGTATGATGAATTTATACTTTATGTTAATTGAAAACATTGTAGCTGTAATGCAAAATATGATGTGTCGCAGACAGATGCATGTATATTACTTAATCAAGCATATCAAATTAATTATAGATGTTTGTAGTTGGAATAAAACTGAAAAAGAATCATTGTCATTTTTGATATTATTATTCAAGTTTATTGATAACTCTATTAAAAATGGTCTTGATTCAAATTATGAACTTCATAAAATGATAACATTTGTTGAAAAGTATGAACCGATAATGATATTACCAAACACAATGTTATATCACGTGTTCAAGGCTGCCATTATTACAATTACAAAATTAAAGAACTTTTGGTATGAAGGATTGATTATTAACTCTTCTGAAACAATCTCACAAATGTTTGTATTACTTTACCATTTAGTTTGTATAAGTAAACACAGTTCAATTAGTCAGATATGTTGTAAAAACAATGATTGTGATCTCAATGAGGATTCAACATCAGAAATGAGTCTGATTAACATAGTATTTATCATGATACGACACATAATTAGTACTAATCATACTTTTTTAAATTCCAAAGATGTCTCAAAGTGGATGGAGTTGTTCACTTCTCTATTCAATAGAGTAAATAATTCAAATTGCTCAAACAAAATTGCTTTCATTGAATTTTCGTTAACAAGTGCTTATAATCTTTGTATTTTTACAACTTCTGGTGAGTTTACACATTTATGCTTGGATTTTCTTGAAAATTTATGTTCAATACTTGATCCTCGTGGAATTGATTCAGAACTTGTGGCTCGTGTTGCAATTTTACTGAGTCGGTGTTTATACAATAAAAATAAAAATTATGAAGCTTTAAAGTGTATTGCATATTGGTGTGTGCATACTCGTTCCGAACTTACTGCCCAGCAATGGGTTTATCTTAAATGCAAGGAGGAGAAAAATAATATTATTATTAAACAAACAATTTTGAAAACATTTGAAAATGACATTGATATAAAAAATAAATGGCCCGGTTATAATTTGACAAAATCTGATTGTACTGAAATAATGTGGTTAGAATTAAAAGCACATAATCATCAAAATAAAATAAAACAAGATACTACTACTGTATTGGAACTATTTGAAAAATTAATGGACGATAATTTGTCTAGAGAGTTCAAGTGTCGTGTCATAATTACTACTGCTTATATAATACTGCATTCAAATAGTGTAAATGGTTTAAAAAGAGTAATTGATGTACTGGAAGACTATATTAGTAAACTAGAAGTAGAAACATCAATGGAAAAAAAGAGTATGCCATTGATGTTGGGTAATTTATATTATGCAAATTACCTGTGTTTATTGAAACATTTGCAAAACCTTGTTAGTAAAGAATTGGATTCATATACTGAAGAAAGGTTAGAACATAATTTGGAGCAACAAAATACCATTTATTATGAACCTATATCTTGGATTTTGCCATTAAAAATAAAACCTAAACTTTTTAATTGCTTGAATTGGGCTGTTAAGAACTGGTCTGCTTTAATAAATGATACAATAAAAAATGATCATGATGTCAAATTACTTTTTAGAAGTCTTAAAGAAGTTGCTTTTATACTTAAATTGCATGGTGATTCAAAAGAAGTGGAAGTATGGCAACTTTTATATAAATTAGCTTCTAATAAAAGGTGTCAAAAACATATTTTTATAGCACTTATGGAATTATTGAAAATAAGTGGGGTAGATGCTTTAGAATTGACTAATTTAGCTAAACACTTGCCTAAAATGGCTATTGATTATAAATTAGCATTAGTAACTTCTCTGTTAAACCAATCAAAATTTAATGACGCACAAGTATTGCTAGAGGGTATCAACAACAAAGAATTGAACAATAATGTTATATTAATGGCAGAATATTCTTACCTTAAAAGTCGCTTGTGCTTTGAATCAGGAAAATTCAACGAAAATAATTGTCTTTCTATATTCATTGAAGCTTATAATCTTGCACATGGTCTTATCAAAAGGCTCGATTATTTTTATGAATATTTGACAATGCATTTTGTAATATTGAATATATGTTCGTATTTGAATTTAATCTATTTAAATACCTTCAAACCTGTTGAAGCTCGTTGTTTTTTAAAAGTTCAAATGAATATTGTCCTAAAGTCTGCCTTAACTAAGAGAGCATTAAATGTATTTTTAATGAATTGCTGGAATGAACTTATATGTTGTAATTTTGAAAATGCTAACGGACAATTGGAACATGTCATGACTTTACTAGATTTTAAAGAAGAAGAATTGGATTTTAAAATGCAAAAATTAACTATAAACTATTCTCCAATTAGATATTCCTCTCCGTTGTCAGATTATAGATGCTCTCAAATCCCTAGAATAAATACAATGGCGTCACCTTCCTTAAATCGGTTGAACAACAAACATACACAAATGAGTATTTCTGAATATTGTGACAAGGCTATTAATAGCAATGGACCTTTTGATCCAATAACTATGCATTCTGTTACTGAAGCATGTATTCTTAAAGCTGTTTATTGTTCTAAAGCCAATCAACAAAAATTAGCCGAATATTATTTTAAATATGCATTTAAATTATTGAAACTGTCTTTACCACAGTTGAATAAAAATGAAGTATATAACATTTTAACAGTTAGACAAAAAACTTTAGCCAAGTATCATTATGCAGAACATCTTGTTCTTTTTAATGATCCATCTAAATCTTTGGTTTATCTTAAAAAAGCTAAAGAATCTTGCCACGATGAGTGGTTGTTAATGTATGTGAATGAACTAATTATTTCTCTTAAAGTTGATAACATCATGAGCTATGCTATCTCAAGTGTTATTCATTTACCTGTAGCAAAACCTCATTTACAAGAATTAAAGACACCAATGGCTACTAAACTGCGAGTAAATACAAAATCACAAGTGATTCCTAGATTTGTTACTCCAGCTGTAAGAAAATTAAGATTGACACTAGAAAGTCCAAATTCACGACAAAATAAAATGAAATCACCTTTGTTAAAAGAGACTAAAAAAATTAAAACTGATTCAGCTGTTAAGCAAAAAATTGGAAAAGAAAACATCATGAAGTCTACAACAAAACACGATATTGAAATAAAAGTTAGGGAGAAAAGATGTATAAAAAAAAAAGAAACTACTGAACAACTACCAACATTAGTTGTTAAAAAGCGTACTAATAGATTGAATATTTAGATTTATTTATATATTATGTCCCATGTAATGTTTGTAATTTTTATTTGAAAATATTAAATTTTAAGTTAATATATGAATTTAAACTAAAATATAAGTATTTAAATTAGTATATATTTTTTAAAGATTATTTTTACTGAAGTAAATTTTAAATTTAAATTATAAATATGAATAACATTAATTTTAATGCCAAAATAATACATTTTTAATAGTTGTGTGAATTAAACGAAAATTATAACATATCAAATGTACTAATAGATCATATTTATAAGGATATAGGTGAATAATATAACAGTGTTATTAACTTAATAGTCCAAAATCAATTTTGTCATCTAAATTCTGAAAAATGATGTTCATATTTACATTTAAAACGTTAAATGCAAAACTCTAAAAACATGGTTTATTAAATGTATATTACGATTTACAATTTTCTTCATCAATTAAAACCCTTAACATAAGATGTATATCATAGAAATATAGACCGGTAATTTAAGATTCTGCTAACAATTTTGCATGCATTGAATGAATGTATTGATTTAACAATGATGTATTATTTTTTTTTTTTTGTGTACAATAAGTAGTCAAAATTGAAATAATGCTTCAATTCTCAACTTCAGTAACGTTTCTTGTTTGAAAAATGAATCTAGTTGGTGCTCTCAAGAGGTAAAAATTTAAAATTCCCAATAGTTTTTAAGAGCATGAGGAAAAACCAAAAAAAAATATAAGAAAAAACAGGAATTTTTACGCAAGACCTGTTTTTGATTCAAACGGTTTTGTTTTTTTAGTGGTAATTCAAAAACGAATTATTGTATGTTATTGACATTTTTACCAAATGTTTATGTTAGCATTTTCTGAACTTGATAAAATTTTTAAAATATTTTGTCTGCTTTTTATAGATATAAGAAATTTTTGTTTTTTATTAGTTTTTTTTAAACTATTGTCGATAAAATAATTTTGCTCTGTGAAAAGACTAGAAAATTGTAATATAAGGTTCTTAACAAGTTGTTAAAAGTGTAATTTAAAAAAAATAAAGTAACGTAAATTTACGTTAATTTTTTTTGTTTGTGTCTAAAATGAGAATTTTAAAAAAATCATGAAAATTTTAAAATTATTTTGAGTTGAAAAATTATAAAAAATTTTCTTTTTGTATCTACAAATTTGAAAATTTAAAATAAGATTCCTTGTAAGTTTTTCTACTTTTAACAAAAATGTTTACCTTTTCAAACCAAATAATTTTTTATGAGTGTTTGCAGTTAGACATTGGATATTCAACAGTGATTACTGTTTAAACTAATGATTTTCTTATTTTGTTGTAATTAAAAAAAATTATGGTAAATACTTGAAATTTTTGATAAATATTTTTATTAGCTTTTTCTATATATTGTAAAATGTTAAAACTATTTTGGTTTTTTTAAACTATTTTAAAACAAGGTTTCTCCTTCCTCGTAAGTTGTTAGCAGTTCAAAAATATTAAAGATACAGATAGATTCATAGGCACAATTTATTTTATAAGCATTTAAAGTTTAACATTTTGAAAAATTCATCAAAATCCCAACAATTTGCAAACTATTTTGTAATTAGAAATTTATTAAATGTTTAATTTTTATAGTTAAGGATTGAAATTCTAATTCAAAAGTAACTACTTGTAAGTAATCCACATTGAAACCAAAAAATAGTTACAATTTTGTTTTATAGACATTTCAAGTTCTAATTTGGTCTAAATTAGGTATTCAAATGAAAAATAACAATTTTAATTATTTTGTTGTAATTTGAAAATATTAATCGTAAGTAATAATTATGTACTTAAAATTTTAAAATTATACTATTATACTTTATTATACATACAATAAAATTTTCAAATGCAATGTTTTCGAAAATAATTAATTTAACTTAGCCTACTATATTACTAATAGTTAAATAAATTACTGTAATAGCAAATAGAAATAATATCATTAAATATACGACAGTATAGGCTGAAATTCCGTCTTCACTCAAAATCTTTTTTTCATATTCAATGATTTTATATCAAATTTAACACACTTATTACCGACATTGATCAACTCAACACTTGCTGTACAGCAGAGCGATACCCACTTGCCCATCTTTTTTTTGTTTTAATATGTATTGCCAGTGTTATTGGGTATGCATTATTTTTTTTTAAAGAAAATTCCTCTGTCCCTTCTCAATCCAAACACTATGTACTGCAAACTATGCTAGAAATTAGCCATGTCAATAAACAGTAAAATTAAAAATAATTAAATTTTTTCTTTCACACATTTTATGTTTTTTTCATAGACCTTATAAGTTTATAATTATTTCTTATAAAATATATTTTAAAACTAAGAATGTAGAGATGCTAAGTTGACCGACATATACTTGTTTATATGACTGAAATACCCAATATAAACTAATTTAATAACGTGCCGTTTGGATGGGGCGATCAACGTTGGATATAATAATCCAAAAACGCAAACTGCAGTAGTACTCTGAACGACAACACTACAATTGTAGAATTTAGATAGACAGATAGTTAGTAATTATATATTTATATAGTGCTATCTACAGCTGTTGCATTGTCTCACAGACTTATGATTTAAGATCAGGGACCACGGTCCACAGTCTTATATACAAAACCATATTTAACATAAATTTGTCGTAAACAGTTAAACTATGCACAGACGACCATAGATTTTATAGCATATACTAATAGACATTAGATGAAGCATTGAGCATCCCAGAAAGGTGGGGCAAAGCGTTTAAAATTTAATGGAATAATTTCATTTTTATTTGATGCAACATTAATAAATGTTATTAGGGCGTCTAATTTTTGCATTGCAACTTTAAGATGTTCAGGATTATTAATACCTTGAATTAGATTATTTAAATGTATTGCTTTGTTCTTAAATCTGGCATGAAGTATTGAAGTATTCTGTGAGCTCTCACTTTTTGTGTACTTTTTATATGTACCTCCATTTCTTCGCCTATATTTAATGATTGATGTTCTATTCCAGGTGTTAATTCTATAACTGATGTATTCGTGAATATTGTATCTATAGCTATAACATGAATATGTTTGCATATTATTGATTTAATTTAATAATCTGGACATGTGCATTGATATAAATGAATACATATTTTACACTCTGAACAAATCAGTGGACAACATATGTCATCTAAACATTTTATTATTGAATAAAAAGTATGTTTACTGTTTTCACTCTTAACATTCCATTTATTATTATCAAATTTAATATCGAGATTTAGAGATACACTTCTGTTATATTGTTTTTTTATTTCATTTATTCTTGAAGTAGATTTACCCTTCATGAGTTTTACTAATCTCTCCACTTTTTCGTCTCTTGTAAAACACTTAAGCATCATAATAGATTTAAATAATGGTACTTAATTGTTTTATGCATGGACTTTAATTGCATATTACAATTAACACCCAAGTTTTTTCTGTAATAATATGCCCATTGTACAACTTTGTTTACATAATAAATATTAAAGTAATCACCAAATTCTTTAGTGTCTGGATCATTCAACATTTGGTGAACTAATTTATTTAAAACTTGTTTGAAGTCTATTTCATCTGTAATGGATTGAAGTACTTTTAAACTTTTATATACTTTATTTTGTTTTTCAGTTCTTTGAAGATTTTTTTCAGATTTTTTTGCCAAGCTTTATAGACGTTCCATGAACATAAAATATTATGAGGAACAGGACCCATTATTTTTACTTATGTTGTGTGAAACGTGTCCACTATGTCAGTCATGAAAGTGGTAGGACTTATTATTCCGGTCATAGTTTTAATTTCGGAAAACATAACAGTGTAAATTTTTGTATTTTTTAAGTTAGTAAACATAAAACAACATGGAAATCCGGGCCTATAGTTATCAAATACTAATAAAGTTACCAATTCAAAGTCATATCTATTGAGTCCATGTGTTCTATCTAAACAAACCACTTTTTTTCACTAAATTGTTTTAACATATATAACTGTGTCCAGGATCCATTATGATTAAACAGAAATCATTAATATCTAAAATTTTATTTTTATCTGTTTCGCCTAAATGAGATGTACAAAAAATATTATTAAATTAAATTAAATTAATTAATTATAAATATTTACCTTGTCTTTAATAGTAGATAACAGGATTGTTTTCTCCCTGTTTTTCATTTGCTTTACTTAGACATTGACACTAATAGAATCGTTTTATGTAATTGTCCATCTTGTAATACCAAATTATATTTGTATTTTATATTGTAAAGATCTACTCTTATAACCAAGTTTTCTCGACTTAAATTAGTATCAATATTATTCTTGTTGTCTAAAATTTTTCCAACTGTCACATCTTGAGAAATTTTTGAAGCCATTTCCAATTTTGTTAGTTGCTATATCTAAATATTGAAACTCATTAGTTGTATGTCCATAATGTTGTCTATAAACTGTTATAATACACTCTTCTTTAGTTCTTTATCGAAAGGCTTTAATAATATAATATGACTTGCAATTATAGTTTATTTTTTAGTTCTTTGAAATGTTATAGATCTTTCTTTTTTTTCTTTATATGCACTTAAACAACAATATTCATAATAACTTTTAATACCTTCTTTACAATTTTTTTTCTCTGTATTAAGTACATATTTACATTTCTCTTCTAATTCATGTATCATTTTCCAGTTATAAAATTCTATAAATAATAATTTTTAATTAAAAAAAAAAGGATGGGTGGAAGGCATTTTGCTGTACAGTAGGTTACAAATGGGCGACTATAATGGATGGTGTTAAATTTGAATTCAATGATATAATGGAGTATTATCTTATTTCAATATATTATCGTTAAATACAAGGAGAAGTAACCTTCATTATTCATTTTTATTAAAACTATTAAATAACTCTTAGATTGCCCTTTATTTACTGGAACGATTAAATTTTCTAATACCAAATCTACCATTAATCAAGAGTTTTTAATTAATAACATTTCTAAAACGTATTTAAAACCATCGCCTACGAATATATTGATGACTATAGGAAACACTTAATATTAATTTTAGTTAATAATTAATTTTGGTTGTAAATTATATACCAAATAATAGGTACTTTGTTATATTAATTAAATATGAATTTTATATTATTGTATCTAATTTTATTGTATCTGTTTCACTACACAATTTTATATATTTATTGTTTTGTAAATGTAGTTTTTCTTTAATAAAGATAATAATAATATCATTGTACCTATAAAAAAACGATTCAGAGAGGTGACGAGGTTTATCAGACTAGGATATTTTATATTATATTTATATTGTTATTATTAATGGTAATTAATTAAGTTGAATTATTATTATTTGCTTATTATCATATTTGTATATAAAAATATACTTTGGAAGTTTCAAGTACCTAGGAATAATATTTTTTTAAATATAATACAAATCTATGCTAATACAAACATTCAGTGAAAATGTCATGTATGTATTCACGATCATTTGTTTTAGAGTTACACCAAAAACCAAATTGATTTTGTGTAAATTTTTTTGCTTATGAATCCCTCAAAGTATCAATTAGATACACTTTTTTATCAGAAAAGATGCTTTGAATAAAATCTAAGCATTATTACTGCCTGAAAACTGATGACAGATAAATGAAAAAAAAAAAAATTGTAAATCAAAACATTCATTGCTCCTCTCAGAATCTAAAATTCATTAGTTACATTTAATATTTTAAATGATTATTACTTTGAAATACGAATAAAAGTTTGACTTTGATAGTAACACTTATATAATAAATAAGAAATATATATCAAATACCCGTCGGGTTTATATTGTTTTGTTCTTATCGTTGTCGCATGTTGCCGTCGACACATTATTAATATTTAATTCTTAATAGTCTCAATTCTCAAGTGGTTTTGTGGCGTTTTTGCAGTGTTACGGCATAAAACATTTTTATATTCATAAATCATAATATTCTTATTCGTATTTGGATTCAAAAGTGTTTAAATTTATATAAAACAATGGGTAAACAATCTCCGATTTGGAACTTTTTTAATAAAACGAGTAAAAGTACTAGCAAATGCTATAAATTTCGGCGTGATTGTGAAACGAAAGGTGGAAACACAAATAACTTAAGTAGTTACTTAAAAGTTCATCATCCAAAGATTTACTTGGAGTTTTGCCACCAAAAAGCTTTGGCCAAAAAAAGGTAACAATGTTATGTTTAATTATTTTAACACTTATTACCTCAATGGCTTATTACATAAATAATATACATAGAGGAGACCTCCACAGTGCCATACCAAATTGTTATATTCTGTGGCCACACTAACATCATATAATTATAGATTTGAGGACGAATCTTCTACTGAAATTGATGAAGTTGTACAAATTAATAATGATACTAACATACTCAATGTTATCGAAAAACATAACATCGGCGATGATGAAGATGCACTCCTGGAAACTAACGATGTCTCTTATATTTATAGTGAGAGTCAAACTTCTGAAGAAGGCTTTTCGACTCCATCTTCAAGAACCACGTGAGATTAATAGTTTTAAATTGAATACAGAGTACATATCATAAGAGTGACTTTTAAAAATAATAATCAGAATTGATAATCATAGCTGGGATTTCAATAAGTTTGGATTACATTTACATTAAAAACAATATTCTTAAAAAATGCTAAGTTACATAAATTATATTTTAATTAATTATGAGTACCTATCTACAAATATATTAAAAAAAAATCTTGTTATTATGTTTATTGGACAGCATTTAGTACATATTCTAATTTACTACCTATATGGGGTTTTACTGCTTTTAATGATTTAATAATTATAAAAGCTATGTAACTCATTCATTTACATCACATACTTTTTAAAAAGGCATTATGAATACATTTTAAAAGTGTCTTATTCTTAAATAAATGATTTATAATACATTTTTTATTTATAATATATTTTTATGTTCTAGAAATAAATCACTATTACTCCATCAGAATAAACTGTGAAATGAATTCAAGAAATATGATAAAAAGACGTCAACAAGGTATACAAATGGTATTGCTTACTGGATTGCTACTGACATGTTGTATACAATGTTGTGTCAAAAGAAGGTTTTAAGTACATGATGGCTGTGTCATGTCCTGGTTATACAGTTCCTAGTAGACAAGTGTTTGCTGATATTAAAATCCCTGCTCTTTATGCTGATGTGAAAACGAGAATAGAAAATGAGCTTCAGAGTATACAGTAATGTTTGATTGTTGGACTTCAAATACATTACAGCCTTATATTGCAATTACTGATCATGGGATTAATGAAATCTGGGGGTTAAAAATATTTTGCCTAAGTTGTACAAGCTTGGACATAGAACATACAGCAATTAATGTAAAGGAAATGGTACTTTGTGTTCTCAAAGATTGGAAAATTCCACTTTCAAAAATATCATGTATTACAACTGATAATGGTACATGATTAAAACGGTACAACTATTGGACCTATTTCATGTTAGCTGGTTTGGACACACTTTGAATAATGGTGTTTCAGCTGCTCTAAAATTGAAACCAGTAAATTACATCATAAATAAAGTGACCAAAATTCCATTATAGTTCAAATATGCGCCGGTTGCTTAAAAAAGCCCAAGAAAATTGTCAACTTGCAATTAAAGTAATGCCAGGTGCCTGTGAGACTCGATGGTGGTCTTACTTGCCAGCACTTGAGTTTATAAAAGACCATCATGTATCTCTTCATGATATTTTATATGAAATTAGATCAAATTCCAAGGCTCTACTACTGCTTCCAAATAATGAGGAACTTGAACCTTTAAATTTAATATGTACAATTTTAAAGCCTCTTCAACTACTTGGTGAATATATGTCAGCTGAAAAGGTAGTAACTGCTTCAGGACTTTGGCCTGTATATTCTCGCTTGGAAAATAATTTACTACTTTTGGATTCCACTTCATTCACTTGTAGCTTAAGTCAAGTAACTCAAGAAGCTGAATATAGTGAAGACCTTTTTTTTGAAGAAATAGAATGTAACATATCGACTATTGATTTTGGTACTAAAAGTTCTAGTTTTGAAACTGTGGAAATTAGTGATGAAGAAACTTAAAACAATTTACATTCAGTATCAACAGTATTAGAACATATTAGTTTTCATATTAAAAAATAAATTCTTATTTCACTTACAAAGGGATACAACTACTCCTCTCAAAAATTAAAGTTACAAACTATGACTATGATGGATCCTAGATATAAATCCAGATTTATTGACTCTCAACAAGATGTTGTAAATCATATAAAATTAAAAATGGACACTATTGGACACCAAGAATGTAAAAAAACTGAAGTTGTAAAAAAAGAAGTTAAACTTTAATTCTTATAAAAATGTAAATACTTATTTATGTATATGTTATGGGTATTGTCAACATTTGGATAATGTTGATATTAGTGATATGTTATTATTTTATGCATTCATATTCGCTTACTCTATAATACCTATATAATATATATTATATTGTCTTTTATAGGTTTGGTAGCATTTTTGTCAACGGAAGTTCCAACAGTAAATGGCAGCCCATATCTTGATCTAAACTCACTTGAATTCAATAAATATCTGAACATGGATCCTATAAGTTTAGATTCAGACCCTTTAAAGTGGTGGAAAGTGTATGAAAATGAATTTCCAACTTTGGCCATTCTTGGTAAAAAATATTTATGCATACAGGGTACAAGTGTTCCGAGCGAACGTGCGTTCAGTTGTGCTGGAAATATTATAACTGATCATAGATCATGCTGAAGAACTTATATTTTTGTCTATGAACTCAAAATTTGTGTCAAAATAATAAAGTAAAATATTTTAATATGAATTGGTGATCTTATTTTATTTATTAATTTAACAAGAAGTAAATTATATCATATTAATCTTATAATTTAATGATATATTATTGTTTTTAATAATAAATTAAATCATAACTAATGATTATAGTTCAAATTATATATATAGTATAATCTATTATATAACTAAAATATTGAAAATCCCGAAATACCGATATTATTGAAAATACCAGAATATCGAAAATACCGGAATATCGAACCAAAGTACCGGTATACCGAAATACCGAAGGAAAAAAAATACCGTCACCCCTAGGATATAATCTAAAACTTAAACCACAGAATATATGAAATATTACTCTATGGTTTAAACGCTCTTGCCCTGTGGAGTACGAATATTTATAAATGATAATGAATATTGTCCGATATTGACTTGGATAACCGACAACTGATAAGTGACAACCGTTTATCGTGGGTTGTGCTTTGAGCGTTAATCGTAATTCGTAATGCCACTAGCTGTATATATAGTAATTCAGATTTCGGATTGCAGTTCCACGTTCTTCATACATCACACGTATTACATTTATTGAATTATGAATCAGTTTCTTCAATTTTCACGGATTTAATCAATGAAACGTGAAGTTTTTAAAATATTTTGCATTTCATTATAGACACAATTAAGGTTATAGAGTTTCTATAACTAAAGTAGTATTCTTATTCACATTGAAATCTAATTTACAATTGATTTAGCTTATTATTTTTTTTTTTTTTTATTTCTATGATATACATTTTAATTTAATTGATATTTAATGACATGTTCACATATGTCAGTGTCATTTGACTCATTTTTTTATCGGTTAAGAATATAACATTTTGATTGCATGTGGCTACTATCAACTTTGCAAATGTAAAATATTCATTATGCTTTTAAGTATGCAAAATGTTAACAATATTTTTAGTTGCCATATGGGTAACTATTCAAATATTAACCAATTATGGCATTGCATTTAAAATGTTTTGTTTATAAACAAAACTATATAAAATTAATGAATAATTTTTTTTAAGTACCCATCTCATAAAATGTACATCAAGGTATTTAACATGTAATAATATTTATGCTATTTTCCATATTACAATTATCACGTTTCTTTTTATTTTGCAAAATATGAAATTTTAAACTTGACAACATAGTAATTTTTTAATTACTCATAAGTCTGAAATGTGGAACTTTTTGGATTTATTTGTAATTTGTACAAACATTTTATACAGAATGTCCACCATTAAATTATGTTTGTGTGTACTACATACAGATTTGCACTAAATGGTAGTAATTTGGACATCCAAGCTGCCCAACAGCACATTTGTCAGATAAATCAGTATTTCAAAAGTGACATAACATCTATTGAATCTGGTGATTTATTAAATCAATATGAATTTATAGGAAAAATACAAAATATAATTAACTTTTCAACGATCTTCTAACTTTTTAAAGATAAGCTGATTATTATTTAATTATGGCAACTTTATTAACTCTTATTATTTATTTAAAGAATAATAATTACATTAAAAATAAATAATGTAATTTTGTAATATTATTTTAAAAATGTATCAAGTATTTTAGGTTGATTCAATTCAAATATTTTTGGTTTAGACAATTTAAATATTCCTTAATAAATTAAATCGATAATTCATATTAATATATTTTAGAATGTATCTTTTATCTTTGGCAAAAACTGAGTGATAATTAATGTACTTCAAAATCAGTATTGGAGATTTTTTTTTTATGGTAATTAAATTACATTATGCATTACCTTTGAAAATTGTAACCATAGGCAAGACCTAAATTTTAGGGGGTGCTAAAATTATGTATACTTATTTTAATAACCCACACTCATTTTGATTTTATGTTTTTTGCAACAAGTCAGTAAACCATTGCTCGAACATACTTGTACTCAACCAATTTTTAATTTGTTGCATACTTAAAAAGATTGCGCCTTTGACATGTAGAATTTATTGGAATTGTAACTGCAACTAGTTTAAGTTAGGAAAAGCTTTTTTTTTATAAAAAGAAAAAAAATATAAAATCAAGCTATTCCTTTTTTTAATATTTTTGGTATTTTATAACAGTGGCCAGGGGGTGCTTAATTAGAGATTGGACATGTGTTAGCAGTTCAGCACTACCAGATATCCCCCTAGCCACAACTATTATTGTAACTACACTTAAGTTATTAAGTTATATCCCCAATACTGTAATCAAAAGTATGTATAAACTCACCTTACAGTTATGTTCATCTGCTCATTTCTCTTGTTTAAATTCAATACTTAAACCCATCTGACTAATATTAAAAGTTATTTATAATCTAGAAATGCAATATAAAATGTATAATTGTTTAATTGTTGAAATATATTTATCTGTATTTAGAGCCAGCTCTCAAAATATTCGCGGATGATAAAGGAATTTTATGTTTTGCAAAATCAATACTCAGCTTAGATTCAATAAATACTAAAATAATTATAGCGGATATTTTGTTCTTATTTCTTCAGTTGATTGAGTCATTTCCTACATATGTTGCGTATTACATAAAAATAATGGTAAATAAAAAATATAATACTATTAATTGTAAACATTTATCTGCGCATATCATTGTGTACCTATATAAGTGTGCTCCTATATATTCTTTATAATAATTTTGTTGATGATTGTAAATTTTTATAAAATTATTAAATAACATGTATATTATAGAATTTATGTAATATATGCACCACAATTTCAAAACAAAGCACAGATATAAGTATAAAAACTTATCAAATATATGAAAAACTATTAGAGATAAATAATTTCAGTGATCAAATTGAAATCAATAAAATAATTTAACACTTAAATTATCAAGTATCGTTAAGTGATAAAATATCCTCTATAGGTAATTTTTTTATCATTCATTTAAATAATAAAATGTAAAAAACACTTTGATATACTAATCATTTTTAGCCCGCTAGCATATATATAGTCTATTTGGTGTAATTGCTCAACATCATCCTATGTACTTAAAAAATTATGAAGATAAACTCATGAATCTGTTTTGTTACGAATTTCAAAGTCGGGTTAATATTATTTTTATTATGATAATTATATTAAAACATTTTTATGATATTGTACAATTTTGCAGATAGAAATACGAAGGACAAATTTAAAAAAAAATTTTAACTCCTGTAGCTATAGGATGTTTAAATGGATTGACTGGATTTTTAAATAATTTTGCAGACCATATTAAAACTCGTTATTATTGTTTATGTTTATATGAAATATTAAAAAAATTAATTGGAACTGTCAAAGAACAAAAAGACATGTTATTAATCGAAGTATAATTCATTAAAACACTTAAACCATCACAGGCTTTAACTAAAAATTATTATATAAAAACAATATATTATTTTCAGCTGCTCTAAATTTGTTTCAAAAACATATTGAATTATTTTTAAAATTATTATTTAAAAATTCAACTGAAGTTTTGTAGTTTCAAAAAAAAATTGGGATTGGGATTTATAACCAAATATAGAATATAAAAAAATTGGATTATCTTCATTTGAAGTTCTTTATAAAGGTGCTTCAATAGAATTTGCGAAACAAAATAAAGCAATTGAATCAAATACCAAAAATGTTCAACAAGAAATAATAAAAGTATAAATTAATAAATAATATCATTTGTATAAATATTTTTAACAAATTTATCACTTTTTATATTTGGTTTTTTTAGAATATGATTATATTTCTAAAATTTAAGT
Organism: Pentalonia nigronervosa; assembly: GCA_014851325.1. Classification (NCBI taxonomy): domain Eukaryota; kingdom Metazoa; phylum Arthropoda; class Insecta; order Hemiptera; family Aphididae; genus Pentalonia; species Pentalonia nigronervosa. The sequence continues at coordinate 97,017 of JACXSJ010000271.1, forward strand.
TATGTGATTTCAAATTAAATCATCAAGAGCATGTAGTAGTAAGAAGTAAAGGCTGGTTAGCCAAACCATGTAATAATCTTATGGGAAAAGAAAATTTGATTGAAATACTTACTACTTTGTCATTACAAGCTGAGGAAAAATATTAAAGTATATTATTATATATTTATATTTTATACACAATCACATTTTCAAATTCAATGTTTTGTTAAAAGTTAATTTAACCTATCGTTTTACTAATACTTATATAAATTATTTTAATAACAATAAACTAAATGAAATACTTAGTAATATACTGATATGGATTGATGGATTGTTCTCACTTAAAATCATTTTCCATAGGCAATGATTTATCATTGAATTCAAATTTAACATATCCTTTACAGTGACCTATCAGACACCTACTGAACAGAAACACAGTATCCACTTGCATACCTTTTTTTGTTGAATTTGATTCCAAAAATAATTGTGTTTTAATTTGTAATCAAAGTTTAATGTATGTAATTATTATTATTTTTATTTTAGGCACGCCATTTGTTAATATCAAAAATAGCTTGTTTTAAACTTAAGAAGAGATGTTCAAATTCTTTACCAATATAGAACTTAATAATGGTTTTACTATACCATACACATATATTGGAAGTCAATCTAAAAATTTAATAACTCAATTTAGAACTTTGTAAGATTATTTTGTACATTATTTATATATACATATAAAAAAAAAAAAATTAAACTTTATTAGCTAATACTTTTCATTTATTTGTTGTAGTGCAATGAATGTTCGTTATAGTAATTTTGATTATACAAAAGGATCAAATGAAATAAAACATTTGTTTAGACAGTTACATTGTTATTCATATAACACACTTATAACTATTATTAGCAATACTGAGAATGATCTTAATAAATACATAATATTTCTATTTAATGAACGTCCACCAATACAATATATTTGGAGAAATTTAGTAGATTGTACTATACGTTATGAGTTTCCTATAGATTTTGAAATGGTATAATAATAATTAAAATTATTTATCAAAGTATTAAAGTATTATTAATTTCATAATTTAAACACTAGTTGTTAATAACTTTTAAAAGTAATATGTATTGTATTTTTTTTTTTAGTTACCACAATGGAAAAAAAACTTATTAACATAAAGACAAAATCCAATCAAAATATATCTGGAATATATATTGATTTGAGTAGTCATCTAAATAATACACTTATTGAAGATTTGGAAAGCTATGATTATAATAATTCTTATTTAAGATCACATTTTATGGAAGATTGTTCATCATCGAATGTACCAAAATAAATTTTAAAAAAAACTAATGTATACTGTTTGAAACTGAAACATTTTTATATTTGTTATTAGTCTCAATCCCTTTATCAAATGTTAAGTGTTGAACTAGAAATAGATAGTTTCAATAATCACGAATGTATTGCTCATTTGTGTGCTGTTATAAAATACTTAACTTCAGAAAACATTATTGACAGTAAAATGGAAGTAATAGATTTTTATTATAACTATTAGATTATATTAGACTTTATTAATTTTTATTTCTTCTCTAGTATCTAAGCGATTGTTTTCAGTATTTAAAAAACTTAAGATAATACTTAAAATAAACAATTATTACTTAATACTAAAAAATATACTATTTTCAAAATTGTTTTACAATTTATTAGAAAGTATATGTATTGATATCAATAATTATAAATTTGATTCTTAGGTTTCTATTTTATATATTTTAGTCAAATGTGGGTATGCCAGATTGGATGAATAATTTAAAATTAGTATTCTGTGATAAAACAACAGGCACAATTAATTCAAAAATATTGCTTATAAAATTGATAGTTAACTGTGAAACTAATTTTGAACCATATGCAAAACATTGGCTTGGTCCTTTAATGCGATTCATATTAGATAAACACCTTGGGAATAATTTAAATTATTTTATAACTGATGTGGTAAGACTTAAATAAACATTTTTATTCATACTATTAATATTTTTAATGAATGTACAAAATTGAATATTTTTTAGGTATCAATGCTTGTTTCATGGCATAATATTGCAGTTCCTTCCACAGAAGATGAGAAACTCCTTGCTAAAAAGTTATTATGTTTTATTATGTTTTTCTCTTGTCAGTTTCCAATAGTGAAATAAAAAATGCATTTAAGTATAACATGGAATTCATTAAGTAAATATGTTTATTCTATAAAAATTAATTTAAATTAACCTGATTTGTGTTATAATTTGCTTATAAAAATATACCTAATATATTATATTTAACTAATAATATCATAGATAGTTGATACATGTAAGGAGTTTGAGTTCTGTATTTACCTAATGCTTTACTTTTAAGATTGATATACTTGTACAAGCATATTGGTCATCTTGTAAAAAACAAAATTATTTGGTTATATTTATGTATGTATTACACAGTAAAACTTTTATATAACTAACACTGAGGTTAAATAGTTATCTGTTATAGAGAAGTTTCTATTATGTATAGTAATTTTCTAACTGTATTAAAAAAAAAAAAAAATTTAAAAATTCATTAATATTTAGATATAATTAAATCTTTTAATCATCATTATGCTATATTTATTATTTTCTGTTAATAGTATGTAATTATAATAAAATAGTACATGCTGCAATATCCATTATTTTGTTTGTTGAGTTAGGCATAAGCCAGTATCATATTAGTATTCAAAGCAATAATAATTTAAGAGAATTATTTTGAATATAATCTCGGTTTGCTAGAAATGTTGTTAAAAACCTGTGTTTAGTGGCGTAAATCCTCTCGAGCAGAGAGAGAGGAGGCATTTGCGCCTCTCAAAATAATTTAGTGGTAAACATGTGTATATAATATGAGAGATCCTATTAGCTGGTATTGGTTTTATACTTTTTATAGTTATATTGTAAATGCAATATATAATAAATTGTCATGTTTGGATTTGTATATAACTATTGATGGTAGGAGTTTGCCCCTCATAAAAATGATTTGTACCACTGATTATATCAACATTTCTTTACTATTATTGTTATCTTAAACCCTCTGCAGGGTTAGGGAAGAACCTACAGGCATTATTCAAAGAGCAGATTAGAAAAGGGAAATTGAAAAGAAATTATAAATTTTGTAGCAATGTATTTACATCTTACTTTTATCGCTATATTTTTAGAAATTGCATATAAATATATCCTTAATAAGACAAATATATAATAAATACATTGGCTTATAAAATAAAATAAAACATTGGCAATAAAAATGTATTCATATATCATTGCTCTTTTAGTACAACTTTTGAAAATGTGTGTATACACCAATGCTTGTAAAAGAGTTAAACTAAACTATAGAGTAAATCAAAAATTCTAGAATTAAAATTATATTTAATATATCTATATTAAAAATGTAGTTCACTTTGCAAGTTTATAAAGTTAAATAAAATTTGAATATGTATCTTTTTGTAGATTTATTGTTGAAAATTGGAAATGTCCGTTAGAAATGGATTATGATGTACTTTTATCTCTGATGAATCCAAATAAAACAAATAACCAATCATTATAATGTGGTTTTCATTTAATTAGAATCTTATCTGTCAATGGTATTATACCATTCAATGAATTTAATAAAAAAAAAGTTATAGAAACATCAATAAATTATTTACAATCAAAACAAGTTGATACACACATTGAAAAAAAAATCTAAAATTACATATAGATGCCTAGATGATAATTGGTTAAAATTAGCTGAGTATATTATTATTTGTTTTTTTTTTTTACTTAATAAAATAATTACGCTTTTATTTTTCAAAAGGATATACAAAAATATGGGTGAATTTGATATTATTGAAGGTATATTTCAGGAAAAAATTAATAATTTATCATGTGATTCATTAAAAGAGGCACTGAAAGCTGAACAATTGCATGAGTGGCGAATTGCTGAAATGAAGTTTAAATCAATGCTAGATTATAATGATGAAAATATAATTTTAGAAAATGATAAAAATTTTTTGTTTGAAGAATATTATAAAATATTACAATTTTTTTCTTGAAGAATTAATCATTAAATAATAATTCATAATTAATTGTTTTCCATAATAACATTTTAGTGCTCGGAGAATTTATCTGATTGGAAAGAAATCAACAAAATGTTAAAATCTCAAACTGAGGAGAATTATGACAAAATTTGGGACAACAATTGGTAAATATTCAATCATTAACTCATTTTAGTAAAAAAATTTAATATACATTCAAATATTAGCTATTTAAATTTTTTTTAAATGTCTTAAATTTGTTTTGTGAAATTATAGGTACAAAGACCATCTTTTATATAGAATTTTACATTCAGAATTAAATGAAATACTCAATGGCATATCTGATGGTAAATTTATAGACATTTAGTAATTGATTAAATGATAGATATAAAAAAGAATATATATTGGTAATATGTTTTTGATATGCATTTTTATTTTATATTAATTATATACATGTTTACAATTTATATTTAAAAATTACATTGTTTATTTAAATCTTATAAACCCGTGTACCAGCCCAAACTTGTATGATATTTTTATGTTGCAATGATTTAAATAGAACACAGCTATGGTGTAAACTTGGAATACATAACTTTCTTAAAGAATGGGAGAACATATCACCTCAATATTATAAACTATGTGCTGATAAATTATTAAATTTACAAACACTCTCAGAAATCTATGTGAGATTATTTATTTATTTAATATTAGTTGTAAATTTATACTAAGTATATTTTTTAGTATTTCACAAAATTATCTTCAATTCAGTCCAATGATAATACCAATAATAATTAGAAGACAAATTCAAAAATGGCAATAACAACTGCCTATAAATTCTGATTCATTATTATTATGGGATATCAAAATGTTCAATAGGTTATTATTAAATATTATTAATATATCTAATTATTAAATAATAATAACTACATCATTTTTATTTTAATAGATAAATTTTCTTAAATAAGATCAAGACAGATATAGATTAATTACCATCAGAAGAAAAATGTTTTTTTGAATCAAATATTAAAGAATTATGAAGTGGAATCAATATTAGCTTTAATTGAAAGTGCTATTAATAAAAATAATTTTTATGTTGCTAAAAAATATATGAATGAATTTAGATTTGAAGTAAACATTTTAAAATGATTCCACAAAATTAAATATTAAAATAAATAAATATTTATTTCAGAATATTGAAAATTGGATATCAGATTTAATACTATGCCATAGTAAAATATTAGCTATGTCTAGTTGCTACACAATTGATACAGAAAAAAAATTTAAATACTATATATTTAAATTCTTGGTCAGAATTAGGTAATATTTACTATAACCATTGACCAAATATATTAATACATATCAGATATATAAATTCATTATATTGTTTTTAATTTTAGATAATATAATTCAAGAACAGTGTTCTCCAATTTGTTTATTAAAAACTAATTTTCATATTGCAAACATTTCTAAAAATATATCTCATGTTTTACATAAAATATCAGATATTAGTTTATTATCAAAAAATGTATTATTAGAAATAATGAATAAAATAAAAAGCAACATACAATTTGGGTAGGTTATTTTTAACAGTATATAATGTTTTTATTATTATTTTTTTACAATGTTTGTGTTTACAGAAGCCTTAATGAAGTTGTACAACAAATAAATTGTACCATTATACAGAACTTAAAAAACTGCATACATATTGCTTTAAATAGTAGTTTATGTACTAAAACAATTGTTGATTCTTATTTGATGTTAGCTCAATATTGTTTAGAAGAGTTAAATTTTAAAAGTATATACTATGAACAAATTTATAACATTATAATTAAAATAATTTATTTTATTTATACTATAAGTCTATAAATCTGTATTTAGTCAAATAAATTCAATATTGTAATTTAATAATCATTATTAGTATTAAGGCATAAACTGAAAGGTTATTAATAGATAGTACATTATTTATATTTGTACATTGTTTTATATATATATATATATATATATATATATTATTAGATTAAATAGCAGAATTTGGCTTTATCGATAAAATTTATTAGTTTTCTGGATTGTTGGGTATTACTTCAATATTAATTATATAAATTTAATTTTTAACACATTAATAATGCTAAGGAAACATTACTTGTATATAATAAACCATATATACTTTGTATACTTACAGAAAACACTGAAGACAATCAGAAATATATGTTATTCATAGAATCTGTTTTAAAAGCAATGAAATATGGTTCTAAAAAAGCATCAAAATTATTTCCTATTATATTACAGTTTGAAAATCTATCTGACTATTCATTAAAAGAAACATTTATTTTAGAAGTATTTTATATGATATAACATGAGTTTTGAATAGTATTTAATAGTATCATTGGTTTTATGTTTAAATTCAAAATGTTCCAGAATATATGTTCCTACACTGGATAAATCAGATCTTAGGTTGTTTAGATTTTCTTCTAATTAATATAATTAATCCACTTTTAATTCGTTTATGTCAAGTTTATCCTAAGGTTATTCACTTATCTTTGAAAATGTTTATAGAAAGAAATGTGTATAATAATGAAGAGTGTGAGACATTCTTAAAAGCCAAGTATGTTGTTTATAAATTTATTATTATTTCACTATAATGTTAGTTTAATTGCTTATTTATTAGTAATAAATTATTACTTTCTGTGTATATACCTAATTATTATGATTAATGCCTTTAAATTAATTTTTTATTTTGTTGTTAGTTTTAAGAACTAGAAATATTGAAAAATAATTAATTTAGGTGTTTCCAATATCATCAAAATTGGGTATGATTGAATGGATTAATAATACAGTCACATTAAAAGATTTAATTTGTAAATCTTTTCCTGGTGGCAAAGAATTTAGATTAAAACAATTTTTAGTACTTCAATAATATTTGTACAATATTTTATTATAGTTATATTATATTATATTATTTTTAGACATTCTTAGATATTCTGTAGAATATTATCGTTGGCTGTCTGAAAAGTCAGTTTCATCAAACAAATTGATTGTTCATGTACAAGCGACTATAAATAATAATAGTAATGGTTACCATTGCAAAATTTAAACAGCTTATCCAATCAATCTCTGATGATATATTAAGGTACTTTAATAAATATTTTTACCATGTTTTTCAAAAGAGCTTTGCTCATAGTTTTGCTATGTACTCTAGCGTTACATATCTTATACTTATTATTATAATTCATTATTAAAAGTAATTGACCTTGAACAACCAACCATTTTCTAAGAAAAGCTTAAGAAATAGGTTGATATATGAGAAATAAATATACGATAGAAAAGGGTTAACAAACAGTTAAAAATTACAATTATTATAATAGACAATAAAATAAGTTGTACTCTTTTATAATAATATATTAACAGTAATGAAATCATTTGTATTCAATAATGATACACACATACACAGAATTGTGACAAATGCATAGGATACCCATTTCTGTCTGGTCATTTGTACGTGCATCACAAAGCATGGGAACACAATGACTCATATCAAAGAGAAGATGTGACTTTTCTATTAGGAGTATGACCAATATAAGGGAGTCAGAAACAGCTCATATTCAGACACGATTTACTAGAGCTATAGTGAACACTTTTAGGCCAGTCTATTTTTTGAATTAATTCAGATTTACAATAATTTCAATCAGTTTATTTATTTGAACTTGGAAAAAATTACAAGTTAAAGTCATATTTTTGAAGGACATAGAATATTGAATTGGCTGAGACTTCTATTTTTACTATACTCTTATAATCTATTATATAATAATTCACCAATTAAATTTAAACTATTTGAATCATAATATTAAACATTTAAACAGTCAATGAATTATTTTCAATACCTAAGTTTCCTTATCCATCACAAAGGTTGTCTGTACACTGGAGAACACAACAAATTTTCTAATTGACAAGTTGATCTTGGAGAATTTTTTTGTGTCTTATTCTCTTTTGTTAAACACATAACAATATAAGCAATTCTAAAAGAATATGAAGCGGTCCGCAGTACTCACAAGTACAAGTACAAACACTGTAGCATATGGCCAACGTTCGTTTCCATCAACCACCACTTCTGAATACTAATAGCGCAACTCATCGACTCTCCCATCTAACCTGATGACTGGGACTAATTTTAACTAATTAATGACTGATGTCAATGCTTCAACCACAAACTGAATAAGTGCTATAAGTATTTAAGAAAACCATATCAGCATTTATTCACGTTTAGTTTTGTTAATTTTAATATAAGAGGGAATTGACCTATTGTCAAATTTAAAGGTAATAATATTGTCTGTGTTTTGTTGTAGGTTTTTTTTTTGTTATTTTAATTTTAAAGTGAGTTATAAGTGTGTAAAATATTACAATTTTAAAATGTTCATAATACATGTAACTTTATGTTTGACAATAGGTCAATTCAATTTTATATTAAAAATAAAAAACTATAAATGTTATATTCTTAAAGAAATTTGTCATATTATACAAAGATAAAAATGTGGGTTGGTGTTCTCTTAAGCCTTTTCTAAAAATAATCTAGGAAAATAATTATACTCATGGTTTTTTGTTAAATTTTTCTATAATTTATGAAAGCCATAATATTATTTTTGTGTATTTTTGATGTAATTGAGATATTTTTACATAATGCTAACCTAACCTAACCTGGTGGCTTATTTTTAGGAAATCTTTATTAAACTTATGTCATTGTGCTGAAATGTATATTTGCATGAGATCAAAATTTATAACTAGTTTCTCTGTACTTTCAATTTGTCATTGGTTATTGGGAATTGGTGATAGACATCTAGACAACACAATTGTTTCAACAAAAACTGGATGTTTTTCTGGATTTCTCCTAATATTACAATATCGTCAGCGTATCCTAGGATTAAATTTTTTGCAATAAGCTCCATTTCGTGACATACTGATATATCTCTAATAACTTTTTCAAGCACCAGATTAAACAATACAGGAGACATTACATCACCCAGCTTTAATCCAGATTGAACTTCAAACTGTAATGACAATTTCGCTTGGTACCGTACTTTACAGCATGTGTTCGAATTGCATATTTCTATCATCCTGACTAACTGTTTTGGGATTTCAAAGTTCCTCAGCGCTGTCCATAGTTGTTTGTTGATACCTATCTATATTTTATAGGCTTGTTTAAAATCTACGAAAATCATGAACAGGTCCTTATCATATTCGTAGTACTTCTCTATTATTTGCCGGATAGTGAAAATCTGGTCTGTGTTGACTTACCTCTTGTGAATCTACACTGGTATTCCCCAATTATGTCTTGATCATATATTTCTAATCGTATTAACACTGCAAGGGATAGCACCTTGTAACTTGTGTCTAATAGTAAGATACCTCGGTAATTTTCAACTTTAGATGTGTCTCCCTTTCTAAAGATTGGACAGATAATTGCCGTGTTTCAGTATTTGGGAATCTGTTCATTAATTCATATATTTCCAATTAATTTCTGTATCTGTATTGTTAAATATGATCCTGCCAGCTTAAGAAATTCCGAGTTAATATTGTCTTCCCCTGATGCCTAGTTATTCTTCAGGGAGTTGATGATCGTTTTAATTTCGTCAAGATTTGGCTCCAGTAACTCCGGTTATATCGTGTCGTATATTATTTGTTCGTACCTATCATTCTGGTTTACTACTTGTGTATTGTTTTCAGCAATTTTTCAAAATGTTTTTTGAACAGATCAGTTATAGCTTGTGTTTCATTGATTAGGTTCCCATTATCGTCAGACATGGTGTAATTTCGCGATTTGTATCCTTCTTTAACCGATTTACATTGCTTGGAAAACAGTCTAGGATTCATTTTGTAATTTTCGATGTCTTCAATCGCTTTCTTTTCTGCTAACCTCTTTTGGTGTCTTACTACACTTTTGGCTAGGTTTCTCGCTTCTTTATATGCTTGTAAGTTTTTCTCAGTTTCATTTTACATTTGTAATTTCCATGTATTGCGTCTTGGCAAGTTTTATCAAACCAATGTTTTTTTTGGGGGTTTTCATTTTTCTTCTTGAAGGATACTTGCTGCTTCAGTAACTATTCTTTTTATTTTTTCCCAGATCGATTCAACTTCTAGTTCAACTTCAACTATTGGCGATTTACTTAAATCGTTATAAATTCTGACTTAATACCCATGTAAATCTTTTTGGTCAGTGACTTAAATCCAGTTGAACTTTTTTTACTACTTTTTTGTTGTTTCCTTTTTCAACTAACTGATAGTTTTTTGGAAAAATCTATAACTATAAGAAGGTAGTGGTCCGTGTCTCCATACACTTCCTATAACTCTTGAACAAGTTACTGATACAAGATTTATGTCGCTTTTCGATGCAAAAAGCCACTATACAATAATAAATCTTTATTTTCATTACTTTTTATAAATTCCATTGAAAATAATATTAAATATGTTTTTTTTTCACTACACACTATTTTTCTAATTAATGAAAATATTAAATCAATACATACAAGCTACACACTGACGCACTGCTGAACTACAACTGTATTAACTTGTCTCAGCTTAAATATAATACGATTGGCAATCTTATCTATATTTCCAATATTAAAATAGTTATAAAAGTAATTAAGATAGCACATTAATGACGACCCGATACACACATACTGATATACATTGATTGTGCCAGAAATCATAGGTAAAAATAAGTTTTATTAAGTCATAGTTTTAGAAGTTTTGAAACTTATCCAAGTACTATATTAAAATTTATAGTATTCAAAATAAAAATTATAAAAAACTACATTTTTATTATTATGCATGATGGCTTATTTTAAAATTGGCTATTTTTATTTTCGCTATTATCAAGTCGTAGTTAATTGTTTCGCTATCTTGATCTAGATTTCTTTTGTACATCATTAGAAATGTTCATAGAACATAACATGAAAAATGATGAACATTGGTATAGTAAAATAGAAACAAATTTAGTGCAATTTTATTATAAAGCGTTGACACCAGAAATAGTTGAACCGAGATTATGTTGTAAAATGCTAATAAGAGACATTGAATAATATGTATTATAGAAAGTATTTTGTTGTTATTTATTTTTTTATAATTATATGAAAATCAATAATAAATATTATGATAGTCTTAAAGTGATTTATTTTTTAATAATAATATTTCATATATATATATAAACTAAAAATATTGTGTTCAATATGATAATATGATTATTTAACAATCAATAAGGTATTATATATATGGTATAAAAAAATAATTAGATATTATTGTTATTAATAAAATTATTTAAAATATTTATTATATATAATATAAAATATTTATCATGTTTTTTTTAAAATAATCAAATAATTTACTTTTTAATTTTTTGAATAGGCATAGGTATATTATATAAGGTGATTCTTTTATGAACCAATAAAATAATTAGAAAAATATTTGGAATATTAGATTAAAATTAAAAAATAAAGTAAAACATTGAAAATAAAAAAAAAAATAACGACGTAAAATTTTTTTCTTCAAAAACATTAAGACTTTTTGAAATAATGATTGATCCATAATAATATAACTACTTGTATTATATAAAATAATTTTTTAAATTTATAACTATTATATATAATACCGCATGTAAATAACTAAACATATCGTTTATAATTTGCATACATCATGATGTTGTTATTGTAAACCAAATCGCTAACTAAGACTAACAAGTAAGTAGTAATTATACAATTTTGGCAGTCAAGTATTAATTTTCTACTTGTACAGTTGTGTAGAATGGATTTGGTAGGTATATTATGGTTTAACATGTGGATGTTAGATATAACTTAAATTAAGTGTATTGGAGTTGAACACCAAAATTCGGTATATTACAATTCATTATAGAACAAAAAAAAATTATGTTATTGGTGATCCCGGATAAAAGCTGTTTGAATTCAAATTGCTTTTGACGAAGTCATGTTAGTGTGGCGATAAATTGGCTAACACGCCATCTCTGAACACTATAATATACTAAGATCGATTATTGGGGGTGAGTATAGGTAAATCGACTGACGGGAGAACTCTGATCACGAAAATATATTATGTGTGACTAGACATCCCCCTTAAAATGTCATGAAAGCAATATGAAGCAAATTATTTGGTTTTAATTGGCTTGCAGTGGAGGTATGCTGTCGAGACACAAATATAATATACCTAATATGAATTGTTAATATATCTCTAGAGTTGTAGAATAGTAGTGTCTAGATTTATGTCCAGAGCTTGAGTGGTTTTTAGTTTAATATAATAATATTAAAATAAAATTTTATACTTAAATAGTATTTTTTTTTTTTATTTAAATCGATCCGCGGCGTCAAAGGGCGTTGGACATAACAATACTATATTATTTGTAAATTAAAAATGGGCTAAATATATATTAATATATATTTATAAATTTATACAGAAAAAAAATAATAAAGAATACAAAAAAAAAAAAAATAAATAAATACTTAAATAAATAATTGAAAAAATAAATAAATTTAATTAAATGAATCTACAATAGTTTAAAATTACAATTTGAAGTTTAAATTTTGTGTACATTTAGGAAAGAAAGATTATATTTAATTAATGAGATGAGTTTTCGATAAGAACTGAATGATGGTTGATAAATTTTTTTGGATCCGAGCTTAGTATTTCGTCTAGATTTTCGGTTATATTGAATCTTTTTTTTTTCATTATAATATAATCTGCATTCAGTTATTAAATAATAACGTCTAGGAATATTCAATTTTATGATCAAATCTAAAAATAATCTAAAATCGTCATTAAAAAAATAATAATTAATAATAATATCAGAGATAACAGCAACTTGACGTAAAAATAATCGTAGTAAATACAAAAAAGTAATTTCAATTAGCCAACCGCACATTTAATATTTTAATGCAGTTTAATTTGTAATTGTTAACATTAATAATTTGTAAAATAATCAAGTTTTATTAGATTCTGAGCGTAGTCAAGTTAAATAAAAAAAAGCTTAAATTGAATAAAAAATTTTAAAATTTATTTTTTTTATTTAAATTATATTTTTTTCTACTTGGGGCCTAACAAAAAACTTGTAAAATTCGCCAAAAAAAAAAAAAATATATTGATTTGCAAATTCTGAAAATGAGTTTGCAAATTATTGCAAACCATTTGCAAAATATCGGGATCGGTCCGAGATCGATCGGACAATGTGTGTGTGTGTGTGTTTGTTGGAGGGAGGGGGGGCTACATGAAGTCCCCCCAATTTTGAAATGATTCCCACAGCTAAAGTTGAAGTTTGCAAATTCTAAAAATAGATTTGTAAATTATTGCAAAGTATTTGTACAGGTTTGAAATTGATCGGACAAAGTTGAGGGACCAACTTCATTGACACCTGTCAGAGCATCAAGCAGAACCTCCGTTAAATTATTGTGAATTCAGTTTAAATATATGTATGTTTCATTTGTTCGATTATTTCAATAAATATAGTTATCAACTTAAACACCAGTGTTTATTTTATATTACAAAAATTAATTTCAAGTTGTGAAGACATTCATAACAAGATCGAGACGGTCTGCTAGCGGTCAACCTATATACTATATATAATAGTAATAATAATAGTAGGTAGTTAGTATACTAAATTGCCGCCTACTAACTACTATAAGTATAATATAATATTGTTATTATAGTAGTTTGTATCACTTTAAGTGATAGGTCATATAGGTACGTGCTAGCTTGAATTAATTTTTGTTAAAAAAATTTAAAAATGTAATTATTATATTAGTTAAATATAGTATATATTTATATCAAATATTATTAACTTTTAAGTCAATACCAACTTAACATAGACTTATCTCTGCTCGTGGTTTATATCAGCAATAGTAATAATTAAATTTTGAAGACTTCAGGAATCACGATTCATGAATGGTATTTTTAATTACAATTGCAAATTAACTAAAATCGTTATTCTTAGTTTAAATTTTTAAATTTTGTCAAAATTTGAACTTCAGATGTCTAAAAAAAATATACTTGTATATTTTTAATTTTTTTGGGTTTCAGTAAGAAATACTTTTGGGGAACCTTTTATTAATTTTGTAAATTTACTTGATTTTGATAATTTTTTTTTAAATTTAAATTTTTAACACTTTTAAAAAATAAATGTGCTTTTGTATTTTTAATACTTTTAAATTGGTATAGGAAATGTGGGATTTTATTTTTAATTCTCATGCTTTTTTACTAAGCCTAACACTTTTTATTAACACTGAAAAAAAAACTAAATAATTTCAAATGCCTATGAATAGTTTAAAATTTGTTTAAATATTTTGAAAATTTCATTCAGTGTAAAAAATAATAACTTGAGTATTATTGAATGGAAAGTGTGATGTTCTTACGTTCGATATTTTTTAGATAATAACTAAATAACATAAATTGGTTAAGGGTAATTAATATACTTATAAATGTGCACTGTCATTAAGATTTAAATTTCGCAATTGCTCATAAAAAATATCGTTACTTTTAACATTCATTTTTTTAAAAAATTATTAATAGATAAACTAATGAGGGTCTTGTATCAAATTTTCAAACTTTAAATATTAAAATTAAATATTTTATGAATTATATACTACAAAATAATTGCAAATTTTCGGTGCTGCTCTTGTATGTGGACTACAAATGCATGCGATCTACAAATATACAGGGCATCTTACGAAGATTTGACATATATAATAACTTTTGTTGTATTGAATATTCAATTTTTCTTTTTTTTTTTATTTAATTTATAGACACTTGCGCTACATGTATAACATGTATAATATTAAAAAATAAAAATGTTTTTATTTTTTAATAGTAAAAATAAAAATTTTTTTTGAAAAATGTAATATAGTCAATTTTTAAATATGATTTTTAGAAACATTTTGATGGTGAAAATATCCCTTAAAGTGCAATCCTTTATTTTCTACAATTTTTTCAAGTTTTTAGAAATTCTTAGAAAAATAAATCGATAATAGTCATTATAATTAGTTATCGGTAATAACTGATGATAGTGGTTTATTTTATTACAATAAAAGAAAAAATAATTCAAATTTCCAAATATTTTTATATGATTGTACTTTTAGGGATATTTTCACCATCAAAATTTTTCTAAAAATCATATTTACAAATTGGCTATTTTACATTTTTTAAAATAAAATTGTTATCAAATTTAAAATTTTTTATTTTCATTATTAAAAAATAAAAACATTTTGTTTTTGTATTATAGATGTAATGCATGCGTCCTTAAATGAAATAAAAAAAAAAATTGAATATTGAATTCAACAAAAGTTATACCATATGTCAGATCTTCGTGAGACATTCTGTATACGTAGACCGCATAATAGAGCAGAACAAAAATTAAATATATCTATGTATAATATATAGTATATATAAGTAAGATTTCTGAAGATATACGATATTTTCCCATTATAAATAAGTTGCTTCAAGTAGGTATAGAGATAAAATATAAAGATAAAATTGTTAATGATATTTTCCATAAAAATAAATACAAATTTAACATAAAATTGTTAATTTAAAACAAATACGTAGGTATTTAATAAATTTATTAGTTACCTATCAGTCGTTGATTGTATAGTACGGTTATGTGTACGTGTTCATTTTAATAAATATTGGTTAGTTCGTAATTATTTATTTATTATTTTTATATTTTAATATTATATTTATCATGCAATTAAAAGATTTTTATTTGACTGTCGGTCAAAGTGAAGAAAGTGCCACTGTGTTTTTAAGGGGACTCGGCTTATTATAGACACTGTCGAAAACACATTATCTTGCTATAAGCAAATGAAATAAATGATAGAGAAATAGTAAACACTAGGAAACGCGATCGTGAGGGTGATTTTCGTCCTGTTCTTTGGTGTAAAAAAAAGGATCTCAGATCACGCGCAGTGTACGGTAGGGGAATAAGTTTTTTCACTACGAGGACTTAAACAACAGGACTAATTTTAATCTCAAAATAACAGACATTTTAGAATTAGTTTTTTTTTTTTGTAATAGACATACCTGTGAGAACAACCGCCACCTTAACTCGAAAAAGCCAGCAGATGGTCATTGACTGGTTCAATATATGTCGTGAGGTATGTTCGAATATTGTTCGAAAACGACCAAAGATGATGGGTACTGTGATCAATCTAATACAGATTGACGAAGCCAGGTTTGCTGGAAAGAGAAAATATAACCGTCGAAGGTTATTTAATGGTGATCAACCCCCTTCATCAGAAGACAGTAATGCTGAAATACAGAATGGTAAAAACCGAGGAAGAAGAATGGATGAGTCTTTGGTTTTTAAGCTCAAAAATGGTTCTGACTGCCTATATTTTTATGTACTTCAAAGTGACAAAAACACATTGCTTCCAATTAACCAGCGTGAGTGTGAAGCTGGCTCTGTAATTCACTCAGACGAGTGGGCGGCTTATAAATGTTCAAATTGTAATGGATATATTTATAAAACTATAAACCATCAACAAAACTACGTTGACCCCTCGACAGCGCTCACACACAAAGTATAAAGAAATCATAGCTGGAGGAAGCAAAGATAACAAATCTGAAAACGGTGAGAAACACTACCCCACAACTGCTTCTGTTCCACCTTGACCATTATTGATGGAAGGTTGCTAGAAAAGAAGAACCTGATTTATTCATTGCATTTTTGAGGGACATTAAAACAGTTTATCATCAAACGTTTTTTAAA
Organism: Pentalonia nigronervosa; assembly: GCA_014851325.1. Classification (NCBI taxonomy): domain Eukaryota; kingdom Metazoa; phylum Arthropoda; class Insecta; order Hemiptera; family Aphididae; genus Pentalonia; species Pentalonia nigronervosa. The sequence goes on from JACXSJ010000271.1 coordinate 113,805, forward strand.
TTAATTAATTTTTTGACGTGCATGTCTACATATACTGTAGACCACAAATTAGAATAGAAGCATGATAGTAGTCCGTATACAAGAGCAGCACCGAATTTTCGTAATTTTGATAAATTTCGTAAATATTTGAATATTTATAAACAAAATTGTGTCTATGTGTTTTGATATTTTTTTATTTGCTTTAAGAAAAATGTACGAGAAACCTCGTGTTAATTTTTTAAGGTTTTTACCACGAATTAAGAAATAAATTATTATTCATGATCTTAATTCATGGTTTTTACAAGCAAATATTTTATCACACCAACAAGATACTTAAAAGTTAAATTGGAAAAAAACTAAAACATTTCAAATATCTATTATAATCAGCATAAAAAGATGACATAATTGGCATGTTTAGTAAAAGCTAATATAAATATTTGTTGAAAGTTTCAAATCTTAAAAACCAGCATACAAACAGTTATGGTATACTCCAAAATGTAAAATGTAAATGAGTCAATTAAAAACGTAAAACATATTAAAAATGTTCAACCATTATAGACATGCGCAGAAATAAAAAACCTATAATACTGCACTGGCTGTGCAGTTACCTAATCATAATATACACATGTAGTTAAAAGTTATATCCATCGACTATTAATAACAACTTTGAATCATTTAGGTAGGTATAGTACCTACCTATTTTCAGTTTTAATTTTTTAATATAATACATATTTTATTACATTTTATAGTACAACAATAAATAATTACTTTGGTTTTTTTTTGTTTAAAAAAAAGATTTTACAATATATTGCGTGTTGGATAAAATAGGTACACGTGGAAGTATATTAAATAAGATTCTTTGGCCCTCAACGAATTTCTAGCCCTATTGCTGTGCACGCATACGATAACAAAATCGAAACAAAATAACATGGTTAAACGAAAACAATAGTAATGAGTAATAACTAACGACTAATGGATAATACAATTTATGAAACGTTATAAATAAATAACAATAACAAATAATAACTGATCCAGTGCTTCTCATAATATATACTTGAATAGAGTAAAATGCTAAATAGTTGGTATTAAAATAACACGAATGCGTGCAACATGGAGAGGGGTGTATAGGTACTAGCTAGAGTACTCAGTACTAACTACTTTACTAGTCTACTAAGTACTAACCACTAATTATTATTATGGAGTATAGACAGAGCATAAGTACATGTTTTCGAAATGAAAAATATTCTCAGGCCGTGGGAAAATGCCTAACGCACGCGCAGACCGTACCACCGTGGTTGTCCAGACACTGGAGTACTGATAAAGATAGACGCGTATGGGACATTGGTATAGCCGTATCACGCGACAGATAGTTCGCTGCCGCACCGTTGATGCATCGGCGCATGCGTAACCGCGTTTTCGAATCATTGAACAATTTTATCCGTCAATCGGTTTCCGTTTTTCCGAGGAGATCGCGCGTCGTGTTGGATGTCGAAAAAGAAAAGCAGGCAAATAAAAAAATATAAAAACGTTCGCCATACGTAAAATCGTGAGCGAGCGAGGCGAAACCCCCCTTACTCCTTACGGGCGGATCGCACGGGATGTATCAGAGCTGGAGACTATAGAGTGGTACTAGCATAATCTCTTTTCTACGGACATCGGACGTGTCCCCCTGTGTGATTAGTGATTACGTACGTTCTGTTATTACTTATTATCATTTTCGAATTTCAAAACGATGTAGCGCACGCACGCACTCTCATGCACGGCACACGCTTAAAAAACGCCAACAAGTGAATATAACCGTATCATCATTATCATTCGTTTGTGTTCCGCCAGTGTCAGTCGTCGCGGTCCGTAATAGTGAGCGAGTACGCGAAATTGATTTTTTTTTTGCGTTTTCCACCGAACGGTTCCGCGGAAATAGTCTCGATTGCCGAGGATTTCTCGTAGCCGGACCCAAAACGCTCAGACAACCGTCGTTGCGCGGCGATGTCGTACCGCTGTCCGTTTGCGTTCGACGACCACACGTCGTTCACCGACAGCGATTGATGCGCGATCGACCATCCGGACGGGGCCGTCTTATCATCAATTGGATTCGACATTATTCCGACGACAGACACTCGCGAGAGTCAGAGCTCGTCAGTGACGGTGCGAGCCATCGTCCACGTCGGTACATGACTAGCGGGACCATCCTCTGTTGGTATAGATCTTGAGTTTTCTATCGTCACTTTCCCCCTGGAACCATTGCGTTTCGTTTTTCTATAGGCACCATCGATGATACGCATTATTGTTCACACAAAAACCAACTTTTTTTTTGCAGTCGGTCGTTAATAAAAACAGTATCTCTAATTAATCGTATATTTGGCTCGTCTGAATCCCCTAAAGGTGTGACAATCATAAAATTGTCGTGTTAGACCAAAAAAGCGTATCAGTGGCGCCGTGCTGATGAAAACAAAAATTGTTTGTGAAATCTAAAATTTTTATTCCACCATACCAGAACTTTCCAGCCATTCAAATTTAAGAAGTGAAGCTATTGCTTTACATGATATATGAGTGGCGCAATTAAAGCATAGGTAGCATGAACCAAGGTTAGGTTAAGTTAGCATAGCCAAGAAATTTCGATTGTCACCGTGACTGGTATTTTTTCATTTACATATTCATACCTAGGTAACACTAAAAGTATTATGCCACAATTATTATCCTGCATAATGCCTAAGACCTAAGTAATTTGTATAACTACGTCTTTTTATATTTAGATAGTGTATATATTTGATTTTCATAAATTACAAATTCCTATGCAATATTAGGTACATTATAATCTTTTGAAAAATATATTTTTTATAATTTAGTTTCATTAAACTTATGTACTCCTATATTAAAAATATAAACATTTTTTAAGCTGTAGTTAGCATGAACAAAGAAATGATAGGAATTTGTAGATTAAGAAAATATTGAGTTGAAATTAGAGTGAAAATAAACTTGTATAAATTAATTAAGAAATAAGAAAATAATTTAATTTATTTAAATGTTCTTATAATCTATCAAAAAAAAAAAAATTAATATTATATTTTAATAGATAGGTAGATTTGTTTTGTAATTTGTAATTTATATAAGTATATTTTTGATGATTTAGTATTTTATTTATATTGAATATGTTTTGTTTAAATAAATTGGTAGCTTATTCCCAATTACATTTTTCTATTTTGTTATAATTTATATAAGTGTAAACAATTATTTTGTAGCCCTGCCCTCAAATGCATTAATTAATACAACCTTGAGCAAGACCATTCCACATGATTTGGATTTGACGGTTTTAACCATATACCTATCTCATAGATACTTATTTGAAAATATTTTATTTTAATTTGTATTTTGTATAGTTAATACTAGCCTAATATTGAATTGTTAAAAGTTACTTAATAAATTAATTCAATACCTATTTATTTATTTTTTATATTTAATTTATAATAATTTTTTTTATTTTATTTTTTTTTTTGTTAAGTTATGTCACCCATTGATAGAGCATGAACTTTAAATGCCATGGGTGAAGGCAACCAGAGGTACATAGTGCAAGTATTTGTGGGTGCTTTATCACAATGCTATGAAGCACTCAGTGTGGAGGCTAGCAAACAAACTTCTTCTGATGAGATTGTCAGCTGTATAGTAGAACGACTTTCTTTATCAGGGGGTTGTGGAAGTACTTGCAACAGTGCGTTTGAGCTAGCTGAGGTGGTTGGTGATGCTCTTGGACGAGAATGTAAAGAACGTAGACTTGGTCCTACAGAATGCCCTGTAGCTGTTATGCTTTTATGGCCCCAACCTCGTAGACACACTCAACAAGAAGAATATTATAGGTAAAACTGAGATTAAAGATATTCTAAACATTTAGTTACTTATTACATTCACTAATTGTTAAATTTTCAGATTTTATTTAAGAGAAAAACTATCTGACAGCTTGTGGGCTGATGGTTTCACTATGGACCCACAACTCATACGAGATTACTTCTATAGATTTCTTTATCAACCACAAGATCGAGAATATCCAGATCTTTGTCAACTTCCTGATCTCAATGAACAAACACTTTTAGACAATCTAAGAGCTAGATTTTTGGCTGGTCATATATATACTTATGTTGGTTCCATTTTAATTGCAGTTAATCCTTTTAAGGTAACATATAATAATAATTTATATAGCTTTTCATTAGTAAATAGTCTGTAATTAGAAATTAATATATTACCTACCTACCTTTTTTGTACATTTTTGTTGATTAATATTGACACACGAAGCCAATCTAAAATATTTTGTAATTAAATACCTATTTTCTATCTTAAAACTAGGATGTATTCTTAATATGGTTAATCATTCAAACACACAAACTATTAAGTGCAAGCAGTCATTAAAACAATTTTAATCTTATGAAAAAAATATATGGCAAAACTCCAGAAATTTTGTCTTTCTCTGAAAATTTAATCAAGATCTTGTATAGGTCAATCAAATTAATTTATTTTAAATTTTTGTTGATATTACAAAACTATATTGTGATAAATCTAATTTATTGTAACATAATTTGTGAATTCATACTTAATAATATTTTTTTTACAGTATAATAAATTTTATTTAGGTACCTGCTTATATTTTTGTAGATCCCCAATAAGTCACCTGCTAAATAATTATAATATTACAATATAAACACCTACATTTATATTTATACATTAATTTTTTTTATTTAGTTTCATCCCATTTATAATCCAAAATATGTAAAACTCTATCAAAACCGAAGACTTGGTCCAGAGCTACCTCCTCATATTTTTGCCATTGCTGACGCTGCATATCATTGTATGCTAAGGGAAAGACGTAATCAGTGCATTGTGATAAGTGGAGAAAGTGGTAGTGGCAAAACAGAGTCTACAAATTTTCTTTTACACCACCTTACTGCTTTGAGTCAGAAAGGTAGTCATGGTAGTGGTGTAGAACAAACTATACTGAGTGCTGGTCCAGTGTTAGAAGTATGTTATTAAATAGATATATTTTTTTATTTGTAACACTGAAATGTATTGTTATTATTTAGGCTTTTGGCAATGCTAAGACTGCACATAATAATAATTCAAGTAGATTTGGTAAATTCATTCAAGTTAATTACAAAGAAAATGGAATGGTTCATGGGTAAGTACTTAATAATTGAATTTTGTATGATTTTAACTTAATATTATTTTATTTATTTTTTTATATGATCATTGATTTATTATTTAAAGTTGTATTTCAAATATTTTTTTAAACTTAACTTAAATTTTGAAAGTCATAAATAATTCTCACATATTTGGACTTATATATATTTTTTTAATTGTAGTGCGGTTGTTCAAAAATATCTTTTAGAAAAATCCAGAATTTGTTCCCAAGGACAAAATGAACGTAATTATCATGTATTTTATTATCTATTAAATGGAGCTAGTGATTCAGAAAAAGAAGCATTACATTTACACAGAGTAGATTATTATAATTATTTAAATGGGGTAAGAAAATTTTTTATCTATCAAAATTAAACATTAGGATTCATTTATTACTTTAATGAAAATGTATGTGTTTATATTTTTAGAGTGGATGCTATACTTTAGGAAATTTAGATGAAAAATATGAATTTTCTAGATTAAAGCAATCTATGGAAATGGTAGGATTCACACCTGAGAAGCAACGCCGATTATTTGCAGTTCTTTCAGCAGTTTTATTATTGGGTAATTTTACAATTGCAATAATTCTTTTCCTCAACATTTTTTAACTAATTTTTATTTTTAGGTAATGTCGATTTTCAACCTCGTAAGTCTGCTTACCATCATGACGAAGCGGTTGCTGTACGTAACCCTGAAATAGTGTTTTTAATATCACAACTTCTTAGAGTAAAGCAGGAAACATTGTTAGCTGCTTTAACAGCTAAACGTGCTAAAGCATCTGGAGAAACATTAGTAATTAACTATAAGTTACCTGAGGTAATGTCATAAATATTTTTTTATTTTTATTCTTTAAAATAACATTGTTGTTTTAAATATTATAGGCTATAGCAGCTAGAGATGCAATGGCAAAATGTCTTTATGGCGCTTTATTTGATTGGATTGTATTACAAGTAAACCATGCTTTACTTTCAAAAAAAGATACTTTAAGAGATCATCAAGGAAATTCAATTGGAGTATTAGATATATTTGGATTTGAAGACTTTGGTACTTCAAATAGGTAAGTTTTAAATTTATATTATATTTTGATTTATGTAAAATAAATGTATGATTAATTTAGTTTTGAGCAATTTTGTATAAACTATGCCAATGAACATCTTCAATACTATTTCAATCAACATGTGTTTAAGTATGAACAAGAAGAATATCGTAAAGAAGGAATTAAATGGAGTGATATAGATTTTTTAGATAATACTGGATGTTTGCAAATGATTGAAGGCAAACCTAATGGATTATTATGTGTTTTGGATGATCAATGCAAGTAAGTAGTAGTTATAATAATGTTTACAGTTAACCCACAGTAATTTTACAGTACATAACATTGTACAGTGTTTTCACAATTATCATTTATTTCTTAGTTTCCCGGGCTCATCTTCTGAAACATTATTACAAAAATTTAACTCTGTTCATAAGGATAATAAGTTCTATGAAATGCCTCAACGTAAAGAAAATGCTTTTATTGTGAGACATTATGCAGGACGAGTTAAATATCAAGTAATAAAACACATTGTATACTTTATTTTTATTTTCATTAAAATAGAGTTGAATAACTTGATTTACATATGAAGTACTAAACTAAATTTATTTCACTTGACCAAAAATTCAATTACCTTTTGAATTTTTTGAAAAATGATTAAATTAGAAAAACCAGATATTTTGAATTCATGAACACTTTTTATTACTTTAATGATACTAGTGTTCTATTCTTAAAATGTATAAGTTATGATAAATCATATTTGAGAAATTATTCTGAGTAGTGTCAAATTCAGGAGGGTTACTTTTATGTTCATTTCACTGACAAATATTTTATTAATGATGGGCTAATAAAAATAATTATAGTTTAATTATTTCTTTAATATTAAGTTTTTTTCTCCAACATCATTGGAAGCAAAGTTATAAAGAATTAAATATTTTAAAATTTAATCTTATTAGTAAGAATTGAGCGAGTACTCAACTTGTCTAGTTTGAGTAGTCAATTTCATTGTTTAAACTCGTAAACACAAGTTTTCTTTTGTTTTATTGGAAAAATAAACACTTAATAAATTTGAATGTTGATTCAATGATAAAACTCTGCAATTTCTATGTCTGTTGACAATTTTTAAATACTTGAGACATTTTGAATACTTGACTTTTAACTCTTCTCAACTCTAAAAAATGTACACTTGATTCAGTTAAAAAAAAAAACACTCGACTCTACTCATTACATTAATTTCTCCAAAATTATTATTTATAACTTTTCATGTTTTCCTATGTTAAATTAATTTCTAAGTCTTAAGTATTGTTTAGTGATTTATAATAGTTTTGTCAATTGCGTAAAATTATAAGTGGATTTAAAATATTTCTACAAATTAATTATAATATTTAGGTTTTCGAGATGAGAGAGAAAAATTTAGATCTAATGCGACAAGACATTGTAGGTGTATTAAAAAATAGTAGCATGGCGTTTGTCCGAGAACTTGTTGGTGCAGATCCAGTTGCAGTGTTTCGCTGGGCAATTGTAAGGGCATTTTTTAGAGGTTATTTTTCATTTCAAGAAGCAGGTCGTAGACATCGACAAAGCAGAGGTAATTTTTCATGGTTTTTTAAACAAATTATGCAAATAGTTAAAATATTAAAATATAACCCAAATTAATATTAAATATATCTTATTTTAGTTGACGGTGTAAAAGCTTCAAGTATATCTTTACGTTTTAGAAATAGTTTGCAAAACGACAGTTTAATCAGGTAATTTATTTTCTCCTTTTAATATTATTATTGCATTAATACTACAAAATATATGTAACCACATCTTCAAGGGTAACCAACCACTTAATAATGTATATATCTAAAAATGCCAAATAAACAAATGTACATAGGTATTATATTTATATATATTATATTATGAACAATTACAAAATGGTTCAATATGTTATAGTTATTAAAATAATTAATTATTTAAAAATAGGATAGAAAAAATACTCCTATGACTAACTACGATTAAATATATTATGTATATAAAATAATAAATAAACATTCTAAGATTAAATAAGGTATATTTAATTAAGTTAAGTTTATTTATATTCAATTAAAATACAATTAATATACTTTTGTATGATTTGAAATACAATTGTTTTATTATTTTGACAGTTTTTAATCATATCTTCAAATATTCTAAAGGGTGACTCAATCAAAAAAGTTAAAATACGTTAGATTTATTTATACCTTTTAATCAAATATCAAAATAATTTAAGTTAATATAAATTTAATTATTACTGATTATTGATTTTTATGCTACATCCAGTCATCTAGTAACAATGTCATCGGTAAACCTCACCATAAATCGTATAGTGTAAGTTAAGTTTAAATACAGTTGTTATTGCTTGAAATGTGTCATTTTAATATATCTAAATATATTTATTATTTATATGTATTTATTTATATACTGTTCAGACATTATATAATATGTGGCTTCTATTGTTTTTTTGAGCCAGTTTTATTTAAATTTCAAGTTAAATATTTTTATTTTTTTTTTCACATATTTGCTCTGAATGGATTGAAGTTTGGTTTTTTTTTTTTATTGTTATTTTAACAAGAAATTAGCATTTTGTATTTAACATAATATTTACAGGTATACTCCAAAATTTCCCGTAAATTCCACATCATATGGAGGTGGATATGTGCTTAACGTGGGTAAAAAATTGGCATCTGCCCCAAACAATGAACATAATATATATAAAAATCATTCAGCTTTCAATAAATTTACAAACTTAGAAACTGTTAATTCTAATAAAATTATTAATAAAGAAGATTTAAAAACTCGTGCCAATTGTAAATCTACAGATGAAGATAAAGTCATTGAACGAGCTACACAAATTGTTATGTATGTTTCCAAAAATTAAACATTAAAACTTGGTGTTTGGTTGGTTTCGGAAATTTTCAAAAAAACACTTGAAATGGGAATCTTATATTTTATTTATGCTATGCAATAAACAAATAATACTTTAAATAAATTACAATTTTGCAAGTTACAACATATAATTACATTTTTTTATGAAATTATAATTTCTTTTTTTAACATTATAATTATATTTTTACTTTAAACATAATATGGTTCATTAAGCATGAGATATGATTAATTTGTACTCTGCATTATTTTAGCATGTGCATGGTTTGAAATCATATTTTGTAAATAATTAGAAGCTAGGTTTTATTTTTCATCTATAATATAAAGTTAATAAAATGTATTCCTTATCTTTATTCTTTATTCTCTTTAATTTCTTTATATTTCAAAAAATAGAATTTTTATAATCTCTCATATATTTCTTTTATATATATACATTTTTAAACAATACATAATTTATTATTTAATACTAATAAAAATACACCTGTTGTGTATTTATATGTGGTGCGTATTAATTAGGATAAAAACTTATAACTGTTCCATATTTTATTAATATTAGTTTGAACTTAAAAGTCTTTATATAATTTGATCTTGTGCTTTGTATCTCTTTCAATTATTTACTAACAAATAAAATTGTTTATGTATAAACTATAAACATTTCATAATTCACTCTTAAATATCTATTGGTAGTTTTATCAATATTTTTTTTTTATTTTATATAGCTAATAAAGTATTATATGTTACAGGAAAAATAAATCTTTCAGACCTAAAGACCGTGGTAACAAAGGATTAAAAAATCTTCAAAGTGTAAAAACACTTGCTGGACGAATACAAGTACAGGGTTCAATTAACAGTAAAGCACGTAAACAACCACTTACTGTAACAGCTCAATTTCAAATGTCTTTAAATAGCCTTATGGATACTCTTAATCAAGCAAATCCATTTTTTATTCGATGTATTAAAAGCAATAGCAATAAAGTGAGTCTTTTTAATAATTTCTAAAACTATTTATTTACAATTTAATTTAATATTAATATAATAATATATAGGTTGCAAATATGTTTGATCACGATACTGTTCAAAGACAATTACGCTATACAGGAATGTTAGAAACTGTGAGAATTCGTCAAGCTGGATATAATGTAAGACTTAGTTATGAAGAATTTGTTCAACTTTATCGAATATTACTACCTAAAGGACTTAATAGGTAAATAAAAATATATTAATTCAGTAATATTTTCAGACAAATTTTAATTTTGTTGAATTGACCTTATGTTATAGTAACTCTCAAGATGTTCGAAATTTCTTACAAACATTAAATTTAGATCGAGATAATTATCAAATTGGTGAATCAAAGGTATTTTTACGGGAGTGTGAAAAATTAAAACTTGATTACAGACTTCACCAACAAATAATGGCAAGCATTGTAACTATACAACGTTGGTTTCGTACACTATTACAACGAAAACAATATCTTAGAATTACATGGGCTACGGAAATGTTACAAGTATAGTTAGATTTATAACATTTTATCTTTTAGATATAATATATTTGATTTCCCATTGTAGTCTTGGTGGAGAATGATATTGGCTCAAAGATTAGTTAATAAAATGAGAATGGATGAATCAGCTGCTGTTTATATACAATCTGTATGGCGAAAACATAGGGTAGCAAGCTGGTATAAGAATTTACGAAGAAGTGTTATTACTTTACAAGCCCATTCTCGAGGTTATCTAGCTCGACAAAAATTTTCAAAAATAAAAAATACGGTATATTATCATTTTAATACATTTAAGAATTATTATCATTCATTATTAGTATAATATATGGTTATAAAATATAATATTTGCAGAGGAAAAGTGTTTCAGCTCCTCAAATTAGCAATTCTAAAGAATCTAGTCAAGAAGAACTGCACGATTCTGAGTAAATAATTAAGTTTATTAAATATTTACATAATAATAATTGCATTTTAATTATCATAACTTCTACTTTTTCATTCATAGAAGTAGTGGAGGAGCAAAAGGTGACAGTGAATCGGAAGCTGACCCATTTATACAACAAAAAATTATTAATAATATTAAGTATGAAAATCATTTATTCAATTTAAAATTTTTTGGTACTAAAGTATTTAATTATTTTTACTTTATATAGAGAAGAACAATTTAAAGCCCCAAAAAGAAAAGTTTCATCTCGTCTGAGAATAGAATCTCACCCAACTGATGTACATAAAGGTATAAATATTAAATTATCAGTATTTTATTTTAAAATAAATAGAGTTGTTTATTTTTTTCCCATTTGTGAAATTTATTCTAATAATGTAAAATTTTATTAAATCAAATCAAATAGAAAGTAAAATTAATGAAATAAATATTCTGAATACAAATGTATTATATTTTGCATACTTTTTTATTGTTACATGTTTTTTATATGATTATATTATTTAATTAACAAAATAATAGAAATCTATCAAATTTATAAAGATGTATATTTAACTGTAAATTTTTAATTGAGGTATTCCTAATTTTTAACTATTTTTTCATTACCATCTACTTCCATTTTCTAATCAATAATATATTTGTTGCATTACTTTTAACTGTTATAAAAACAAAAAAAATAATGCATTTATATTTATTATTTTGTAATAGAATTATTTTCCATTTTCTTATAATTTGGTCATATATGACATAATATGTATTATATGTTTATATACTTACCCAAAATATTTGCATACTATTATTAATTTAAGTATTTAATTATCTTATATAATAGGTATATATATTCATATTATGAATAAAACAAAACAAATATATAATTAGTAATAATTTTAATATTAAAGTAAACACAGTTATTATTATAATTTATTTTTGAATAAAATATTTTTAAACTTCATAGAACGTTTTCATAAGACTGATGGTCCAACTAATGAAGGAACGGCATTTAGTGATAGTGAATTAGATGATACTCATATTAAACCACCAGTTGTTTGGAGACGAAGAGAACGAACCAGTGATTCTAATAAACGCACTTTACTGACTAGAACTCCTCATGTTACATCTGAGCCAAATCCTCCAGTTCGTTTATTGAATCGACTTCGTGTATCCAATACTGAACCAGCACCAGAGTAAGATAAAAATATTTGAATATAATAAAATATCAATTACATAATATCTAATAAAATGGCTAATAAACAACATAAGTATGTAGATATTAGCTAATTGAACTATATTATTTACATTTTTTGATATATTGCTTGCATTCTGATGACAATTGACATTCTTAAGGTTGTTTGATAACACATTTGACGCTATTTGGCATCAAATATACAATTGAAATAAATTGTTTATTATTTTGTATACGTAGACATGTAGCCGAAAGTTATTTAATTAGCGTGATTGAGTAGACATTTTAAAATATCTATTCAAGCGCTGCTTAAAAGTATTATCATATGAGAGAAGTTTTTATTTATTAGATGCTATTTTAGTATGTATACATTGGGATGAGAACCACAAAAATTTGTACTCAGTAATCAATGTGTTAAGGTTATGTTAAATCAGTTGATGGAGATCAGTTTCTTTTATAAATTTAGTTGTATAGACTGCTTTTGATGAAAATGCTAAGATTTCTTGTAATTAGGTTTCTAGAAGTTAATGTTAACGTATCTCAATTTAGTATTTGAGAAATATGTTTGACAGAGATAAGTATACAGAAGTTGGAAATCGAAATGGATGTTTCTTATCCATGAGGATGCTCATGTATACTATTTAAAGGTGATTGGTTATTAGTTATAACTAGGGTTTCGGATTTAACCTAAATTCGGATTCCCTAAAAATGATTTATACATTGAAAAAAAAATTTTTTTATTATATAAATTATTATTATTTCACTCGTGAATCTGTTATAGATGAGACTAAACACATTACCTATTAAATATAACAGTACAAATAGTGCAATACAAATTACTATATTGATAAATAGCTTATCGTTTTCTTTATTACAGCTGGCATCATATTTATCTAGTACAATCGGTAAAACTATAATACATTTTAAAAGTAGATATATGATTTTTTTTTCTTTTAGGAAGAAATCAAAATAAATTTTATAATATTCTCCAATAATACTATAAAATATGTAAAAATGCACTTAAAATGTCAAAAAATGCAAATTAAAGTTTCATTTTTTAATTCTTTTAATATATGAAACAAATTTTGTGTTTGGAAAGCATTGTTTTAAGACTTTCAGAAAAAATGCAATTTGCATTGAAATCCGCACCATAGTTATAACCTTGCCTTTTCTTATAATTATAAATTGTCATCATGGAATTAAGAAAAAGTTACTTGAGTCTTGAGCTATTATGATTTAACTTATATATTTTGTTTATAATATTATTTTATTTTGTATAAAAAACGTAAATATTATTTTTTAATAGTAATTCAACTATAAATGAAAAAGAATTAAAAAGAAGAAACAGTGATGGCTCAACAACACACTCAGGAAAATCAGATGAACCAAAATTAACATATTCACCGTCTTTTGAACTTTTGGAATGGAAAGGCACTACAATGTTTACAATAGCTGGCCATCGGTTTAGGAAATTAGGACGATTTACTCCTCAAGATAAATGCACTTATTGCAATAAATTGATGGATGCCTTTTTAACTCAAGGACACAAGTGCTCAGGTAATTTAAATGTATTTATTTGTATACATATTTAATAGTAAAATATTTTATTAAGATTATAAATAATCTGAAAATTATCTGCTTTAAAAATTTTAATTTTACTTGTCTAAATATTTTACATATTATATATTATTAGGAGTATCAATGAACAAAATTGAGACAGAGCGATAGGTCTGAACAGAGCTAGTCAATCAAATTGTTAAATATTTGTTCTTTTATTTTCCATAACCAATGGCAACCATTTATAAATATACAAAAAAAATGTTCAAATTTTATTTGCTGAAACAAAATCCCTATGTGAGCCTATCTTTAAAACGCAAATTTTTAAAATTCATTTACTAGTGCATCCCTGCATCGTGATTCAAAAGGTTTAAACTTTAGCCATCATAGTTTTGACTATATACGTTAATTAGTCAGTTAGGACATCTTTTTATTGTTCTAAATTACTTGGTGACATCTAAAAATGCCAAACTTAATCTATATACCCTTAAAATTAATTAAATATTAATGAATATATATTTTAAGATTTATGAAAATTGGTCCAGAAGTCTTGCAATAATAAATTGCATTGAACTGGGAAATATTAGGACTACGTTTCACACCACACAACTATATTGTTGGTTATGAAAGAAACTATAAAATTCTGTATGCTTAATTATAATAATAATTGTCTTATGACAATTATTTTTAAACTTATAATTTGATTAAAATGGTTCTTTGATTTTTTGTATCATTTTCTTGTTCAATTATTAATAAACAATTTATTGTATTATATTTTAGATTGTAAAAAGTTATTTCATACAAAATGTATCCAAAATGGTGGTGTACTACAAATGCCATGTATACAACAAAATGGAGGAAATCGACCGACCAACAGAAGGAAACTTAGGAAACCTCCCCCTACTGGCAATAAAGCTCATATAACACCGAACATAGCAAATAATCAAAATAATACTACAATAGGGAAATTCAGTTTAACTGGTACATCAGAATTCACAGACCGTACTGACAAGATTATATCTGATGTACGTGAACTTAAAATGATGCAAGATTTTATTACCAAAAAGGTTAGTTTTATTTTTAAAAGATTATTATTAGTATGGTTAAGGTTACTTTTTATTTTTTTTTAAAGATTATTATTAGTACAATTGAATTTCAATAAATCATATTCTTTTTTTCTCCCTTAAAAATTCCTATATACTCAATACATATAATATTATACAACAAAAAATACATATGTTAAATTTATTTTTGTTCCCCTTAAAATCTGATTTGTTAAGACTCAATTGTAATAATAAATAATATTTAAGATATAAATATTCTTATACTAAAATTAATATCTATTAATGTTAGTTAAATTTGGTTATTATTTAGTATACAACCTACCAATAAATGTAAGGTTTAATTCACTGGCTACAAAGTTAAAAGTAAGAAAGTTAGCAAGTAGCTAATCGCTCTACTGTACAGTAGGTACGAGTGTACCTAATCATTGATGTGTTAAATTTGAATTCAATGATGTACTATTCATCATATACTAAAAACGGTTCTCAGTAGAGGTATAACTTTTTATTTAACAAGCAATACAAACAATTATTTAAGTAATAATATTAAAATGTTAACAATTTTTTTTTTTTATTATTTTAAAAAGTACTAAAAATGTTCTGCTTCTTAACCCAAAAAGTACAAACTAGGTACAATTTTTCATTAGAAACTTCATCAAGTTGATGATTAAAGCATTTATTCTTATAGAAAATGTGTCTTTGGACAAAAAATAAAAATTTTATTGTAAAATCAATACATTCAATGCTCTGCTCAGAATCTAATATTAGTACTATAATGCTAGTATACATATAAATAAAAAGATTTTTGTTGATCTTTGAATTTAGTTTTGTTGGTCATAATTTTTAATATATAAAAAAATATTTAAAAAAAGGTCTAATAAAAAAAAAATTACTATGGCAAACTGGTAGCCCATTGTGATGCCTGTTGTGTTAATGGTTACATTGATAAAAATAGTAATATACATTACCAATTAATTATTAGTTCACATTAAACTACATGTCTTCAGATCTTATAACTATGTAAATTGATAAGTACCAATGAATAAATTTAAACCATTCAAACACTTAAATAATAAAATTAACATAAATTGTGACACGTGTGTGTATATTATAAAATTATTTTACATAAGTGCTTTTTTATAGTATATATTTAAATTAAACATAAATGTTTAGTTGTATTTATGTGTATTTTCAAATCTTAATAAGAGTAACATAATTGTTGTTACATATAAAACAAAATATAAAATAAAATATTTACCTAAAATATTTTGAATTTTTCTTATAATTTATGTAACATTTATATATTAAAATTGTCAATTACGTGCACCTAAAATAATAAGTTGCTTACAAGTAAAGAAATTAAAAATTATGCATACTTAAGATAACACATGCTACCATGATAATATTTATAACTACTCCTGCAATAAATAATATTGCTCTTGTAGGTTGGGGTAGCACGAACACTGCATAAGCAATTGTATGTATTATTCTTACAAATGTATAAATTCGAAACAAATTGTTCGCTATCATTTCTGGAGGTTTGCTGGCTATGAAAAGTAATCCAGTGATTAAAAATATGGGTATATTTTCCAAATCGTTTAAATGTGCCCTAAAATTAGTATTTAAAATAATTATTTATACAATCATCAGTAATTCGTAAAACCGTTAACATTCATCATTTTACCTTCTTACTCTTTCGACATCTGGATCATCATATTTAATTTCCCCGCCTCCTTTGCTAATTGCAATATCTTCTGGACTTATGAAAACCTATTCAATACAATGATGGTTACTCAAGTAAATATATTTTTAAATTTTTTAGTTTATACTTTGATTTTAGAATTAATTAAAAAAATCTAATAAAAATTTTGCATAAAAATACCAATACAACGATTCTGTATAAAATAATTTAGTATATATAACAGCAGACAAACTCAATTTAAATAGGAACATAGTTATAAGAGCAATGCAACTCATGGCATGTGTTATCCTGTCTTACAAACGGCATAGCAAATTTTTGTTCATCAGATTCGAGTAGGTGTTATTAGTTTTAAAATATGAGTGATTTGACCTATTATTAAAGTTAAAGGTTAGGACATTATCTGTGCTTCTCAACATTGGAATTTCACGATATTTAAATTTTTAAGCTAGATATAAGCACTTTTAATTTATAATATTTTACATACTCACATTTTGCTTCAAAATTTAAATATTGAGAAATAGCTAATTCTTCAGCACAGATAATGCCCTTATTTTTAAGTTTTGAAAATAGGTTAATTTACTCTAATATTATAAGTTATAACTAACAAAACAATCGATTCTAGTAAACGCAAATTTGCTAGACGTACGTTTGGATAGCGTCGGAGATTTGAAAAGCACCGTTTGTTAGGAATTCTGTATAGGCAATATTGAGGTTATATTGATCAGTTTTTATTCCACTGTTTAATCTTATGACGCGATCTTGAAAACGGATTTAAAGTTTTATTATGTTAACTTTGGATCATCCTACAAACAGCTTTTTGCATTTATTTAACCAAAGAAACGTAATTCACTATTAAATAATTTATAAATGTTAACATTATAGTAAATGTAAGTCCAGATGTGTTATTAATTGTTAATAGGATCTTAAAAACGTAAAGTTGAGAATCTAAATCTGTTTCTAAAATTCTTGTCGCGTTATTATATTTATATTTATCAATCAGTACATTTGAATAAAAATATGTAGTTCTTTTTAGTTTTTAATATAATAATCAGTTTTTACCATTAGGTGTAAAATTGTAAATGTGAGCCCGTCTTATTTTATAATATATAAATTAATATGTATATAGTTGGTATAACTAGGTATATAAATGTAACATTCATGAAATAAAAAAAAATGTTTAATTATGATTTAGCATGAAGATAAATTCCTACAGCCTTTTCAGCAAGGGTTGACTGTGGCTCACATAACAATTTTATGTAGCCCGCGAGTAAAATTTATAATTTGTATATATTTAGATATTGTGTATAAAAACCACGAACTAAGGTAGTGTGGACTGGAAACGACAAATTAAAACGTTTTTTGGTTGTAGATAACTTGTTAAATTAATATGCCAACCCAATAGTTAAGAACTTAAATAAACTAAATTTTATATGACTATACATTTTTGTTTAAAATAAAATAATGTATATTCAAAATGTGAAAAATATATTTTTATTTTTGGCCTTGACATCAAAAAGGCTGCCTACCCCGGGCTAAAGTATTAATTTTTCCTTTTGTATTTACTAGATATTTATAAAGGAAATGAACGGAAATTTTAGCTACCTATATAACTTTAAATATGTTTTATTTTTGCACACTTTTGAAATAATTAAATACAAACACGTTTATAACTTAAAGAAAAACGTAAATAAACCTTACTTTTTTTCTATATCGCTGAAGTGCCGTTAGAAAAGACATCATAATCATCTTTAAAATTAGAATGCTACCGTAAAATGCATAACATTCGAACACTGGATTTGAAACCATAAACAATCCCATAGTAGAATTATCCATCGTTTTACATAAATATTTCGCCGCACTTATTATTTTTTATAAATTATATGACTTTGAAAAATAGTATAATCTAGTCAAGCATACAAACAAGAAATGAAAATAATTTGGACTGTTGATTGTTGAATACTGCCACTTTTTTACAAACTAGTAACGATATCCCTCGACTTTTTGACCGATAATGATACTTCCCCTTCCATTATTCGACGACCTACATTGTTACGCTTACTTTTTAAATGTTCACAATTTATTTATAAAGGATCACAAATATAATATAAATTTATAATCTTGTAAAAAAGGCTGAAGGGACCTTTTTAAACTGCATGAACATTGAACATTAAGTATTTGATTGTACATAAGTCAATATTGCGTAATAATAATTGATTTTTACTATTTTATGCCCAATTCTGACAAAAAATTATAAAATTTTTTGATGTACTATAAATAGTCATAAAATAAATCAAACCGTTAATTATACAAAGTTGATTAAAAACATGTATCTTCTTAGATTGTTAGATTAAGTAATTTTAAATATTAAAAACAAGAATTTAAAGAAAATTTGTTGGCCGGCGTGGGTACTTTATTTTTTTTAATAAAGTGTATTAATGATTGAAAAATAAAGTTTTGTACATACCAATTCCAAAAAAATTCTTAACTATTCGATATATTATTCAGTTAAGAATCACCCTGTATAAAAAATATACAATTATAGTTATTTTAAAATATTCAGAAGGGTTAGTTGCGTGTATTTTTCTTTAGCTATTGATTTTTTATCGTATATTCCTATCGGTTTTTGTAAATAATTAAATGTTTCGTGTTAAAAGTTCAAATGCTGGACATCCAAATACGCAGGTAAAATATATTTTAACTATAGTTAATTTATAAACTATTATTTTATTTAAAATAATTCAATATTATAAGAGTCTAAATAAATTTACGATTATGCTTAAAGTATTTTGCCAAATTAATTTTTAAAGTTTGGCATTGATAAAGTTTTCTTCTACGATGTGACCAACTAAAATGTAATTTTCTCCTCGAATTTTATGTATGGCCTACTTTCACTCAGTTGCCCAATCATTTTAATAATTAACTAGTATTTTTTGAAACGTTTTTTTTTCATTATACTCAAGAACGTTCCATTTTTAGTTTATAGACTATTTAAGCTTATCCTAAATCTAATTTTTTCTTTGCAAAATGATATATTTTAGATACTAAATATAGCGAAGAGCTTATTTATTTATTTTACAACGATGAGTGTTTTAGATTCTGGGCGGAGCAATGAATGTGTTGATTTTACAATGTGTGATTTTTTTATGTATACACGATTTATAGTAGAAAAAAATCTTTGGACTTCAACTGAGGGTAGTTTCAGATAACAAATTGGATCTAATTGGTATTTTTGAGGGGCAAAATGAAAAATTCTTAATACTTTTCAAAATAATCTAGAAAAATCCTCCCTCCAAAAAAATAAATAAATAAGAGAAATCAGGAATTTTTTTACAAACGACTTCTTGAAAAAATCAATTTTTTTAAAAAATCTTTTATCATTTTTTCTTATTTTGTTGTAATACAAAAACAAATAACCGTAGGTACTTAATATTTTCATCAAATGATTATATTAGCATTTTCTATACAAAGCATTTTTTTTAAAATATTTTTAATTTCTTTATGCTATTTATAGACATTTTACATGTTTAATTTTTTTTTCTCGTAAAAGTTGATAAAAAAATGTTTGTTTGGTAAAAAGCTTGAAAATTTAATAAGTTCTTCGTAAGTAGAAACCAAAAAAATTATAAACACATTTTTTTAAACATTTATAGTTCAAATTTTGACAAAATTACATATTTAAACAAAGAGTAATCATTTCAATTATATTTAGAGACTTGAAATTTTAACATATATTTTTATATTTTGTATACATATAATAACCTTTACAATAGATTCATTTTAAGCTATTGTCTATTTACACTACAAACCTATTCATACCAACCGTTTTATACGGTTGTTGACTCAAAAGTTAATTACAATAATAAATTCTATAAATATTAATAATATAGTAAAACTTTAAATTTTTATGTATACACGACAAGTAGTCGAAAAAATAATTTCATTTACATTGGAGGTGGTTTCTGATGGTAAATTTTATTTAGTCGGTACTTAGGGGGGAAAATGTATGATATTCTTCATATTTTTTAATAATTGGGTAAAATCAACAAAAAAAACAACGAAAATTGAGACTATTTAAGTAACGCTTGGTTTCAACAATTGATTTTTCTTAAAGTATTCTCAGCAGTTAAAAGATATCAAAAATAGCGTTTAAAGTTTAAAATTTGACAAAATTTGTTAAAAACACAAAAATTACAAATTATTTTCTAGTTAAAAATCTTATAAGTATTTGATTGGTACAAGTGTTTTCTTATACTTATTTTGATAAATTTAAATGTAAAATAACAATTTGAGTAATTTTGTTGTAATTCAAAAAATTTTAACCGTTGAAATTTAAAATTGTTTGCTATTTCGTAGATATATGTATATTATTATTTAACATACATCACAATTCAATTTTTAAAAATATTTAGATTTATCATGAACCTTTTCACACCATTCTACGACACGTCAGTATTGACTTATAAGTTAATAATTAGGGCTCGAAACTTAATGCATTTAAGTATAAAAATTCCCTAAAAATATGCACTTTTTTTTTTTCACAATTTTCATGAATACAAATATTTCACTAGAAAATATTTTTATATTTTAGAGTTTTTACTAAATATTTATTAATGTACATAAATATATCATTGAATTAAAACTGTACACATTCATTATAATGACTCATCAGCGGATACCTATTTATGGCAGTTGCATATTTACGGCAGAAGGGTCCTGAACCCATCTTCCATAATAATGATAAATTTTTTGTGAAAAACAATATTTATTTTTCATTTGCCCAATAATAAGTTTTAGACATCTTTTATAAACAATAGTTCATTTTTTTAAATACAATTCAAAAAAACTGTAGTGCCTTCTTGCCTTGAGGCTATTAACAGTTAGAGCCTATAGTGAAGATCCTTAGGCCTGTCTGTCTTTTTAACAAAATTGGATATTTAATAGAACGTCAGTCATACCTGTGTGTCTTACAAACACTCAACATACCAAATCTTATGTTCAAAATAATTCATTTGATTGCTATTTTTAATACTAGAGTTGACTGAAATATTACTAAATTTAAAGTAAGAACTAAGAATATTATTTTCTGATGTAGATTGATATTTAAATAATATAATATTATCATAGATACAAATTTACAAACTAAATTTATTCATCATTAGACAATAGTATTTTATGATATAAATATATAATTTTGTTTTATTGAATATTGGTAGTAAGGTAGGTTACTATTTAATAATAGTCATTATTGATTATTACTGGTAGGTCACAATAAAGGTACATAATTATACGTCTGTATACTAAAGTTTGTATTATAAGTTTACAATGCATAAATTGTATTATGCATAATATACATAATTATACGTCTGTATACTAAAGTCTGTATTATAAGTTTACAATGCATAAATTGTATTTTTAACTAAGAAAATGTTTGTATTTTGTTATCAGTTATTAAAAAGTCATGAATTATTAATTAAAAATATCTCTAAACTTTAAAGAAAACATAAATATTACAAAAAGTTTTTAAGAAATTAAGAATTTTAAACAAGTATGATTTTTAAATTTAATATTACAATGTCAATGAACACTAGCATATCTATCTTAGTGACCCACCCAAATCTTGTAAAATTATATATTTGAAAAAAATGCCTTCCTTTTGTTTTTACATATCCTAATAAAATTACAAAACTATATCAAATTAATAGATATATTAATTTAATTTTTATATTTTTATCTTTTTTCAGCTGTACAAAATTGAACGTGAAGAAGTTAAAAAACCATCCCAAGTTGATAGAATATTTAAACAGGCATTACGTGAATTTAAGGAAAATCTTTTAGCAACTTATAGTGTTGCTAATAAACAAGGAAACGGCCAAGTGCTCAATATTAAATATAAAGATCTAATTGCCAACTTCTTACATGTAAGATATTATATTTGTTAATTTGTATACATACTTATATTAAATATATGTTTAGGTGATAGAAACAGTATGTGGAAATGAGAAAATCCAAGATGATTTTCCAGTTACACTTTGTGTTAATGCATTTCGTGGTTTTATGAATGAGTTTATGAGTCAAAATCGAGTTGAAACAGAAAAACCCAGTAAAACGAAACGTAAAAAAGAGAAAAAACAGAAGTCTGAAGATCACATTAATCATGGTGGGCACATGTTACAAATGAGTATGATAAATATTCCTACAGCTTGTGAAGTTTGTACTTCATTCTTTTTATGGCCAATTGAAAGAAGTTTGGTATGTCGAAGTGAGTATAACTTTAGTATTTTTAAAACAATTAAAAAATGTTTTGATAGCTATATAATTAAAATTTGTTTAGATTGTAAATTGACATGCCATAAGAAGTGTTATACTCGTGCAAATCAAGAATGTTTAAAAGACATGAACTCTTCTACTGCTAATATGCAGTCAAAAGGGATTTGTATTGTTAGAGGAAAAGTTTTTGGACGACCTTTAGGTGAATTGGATTTAAGCATGGGTAAAGTTCCAGCTGTTGTGGAATGTCTTATAACTATTATTGAAATGTATGGAATGTACACAGAAGGCATTTACCGTAAACCTGGAGTAAGTATTTAAATAAATATTCAGTTTTTTTATGCTTGTATAATTAATGAATAAATAAAAATAAATGGTTGGTTTTATATATCTTATTATAGCTTACAACACGTGTAAATGAACTTAAAGAACTCATTGACAATAATGACGTTAGCAAAATTGAATTTGAAAAATATCAGGCAAGTTTGTTTTCTAAATAAAATAAAAAAAGTACTAGTTCAACTTATAGTCATTTATTTTATTATAATCAAGGATATTTTGTATTGTGTGCTACATACATTATTTAACAAATACCTATGGTTTATTTAGCATTAAATATGAACTGAAATCTTTTAATTTCTATAATATGTTTAACTATGCATAACAGGTTCATGTACTGGCCAGTGTATTAAAGTCATTTTTACGCGACATGCCAGAACCATTATTAACATTTGATTGTTATGATGATTTTATTCGTGCTGCTAGTCTATCAGAAGATCGTGTCTCAACATTGTTTAACATTTTAAAAAAATTACCAAAAGTGAACTATGATCTAATGGAGAGACTTGTTTTTCATCTTGCTAGGTACTTATTTTAACCTATAATTTTTTTCTTGAATTAATTTTGATACAACTTTTTTTTCAGGGTTGCATTGCATGAAAATGTGAACCGCATGAATGCTAGTTCATTGGCAATAGTGTTTGCGCCATGTGTACTAAGAACAAATAAATTAGTTCCTGCACAAGAATCACTTAGGGATATTGAACAACAGACACTTTGCATTAGTTCTATAATTAGCCACCAAATGGATAAAATCAAATCAACATTAGCTGATATTGATACATTAGATACTGCACATCATACAGCCACACATCGGTTGTCTTCTTTACGTATTTCAAAAGTATGTAAATTATTAAATTTTTAGTTGTTAAAAATTTAACTATCAATTAATGTTTTAGGTGTATGGACCAACTGAAGGACCCAGTAAAATGGATGAAGAAGAAAAAATGCTGGTTGGACAAATTCAAGAAATTAAGAAAGAGAAAGACTTTTTAACATCTAATTTACCAAGTTTGCGACGCACTAATTCAGATGATGATCTCTTATCAACTGATGATGGAAGTTTAGATGATGTTGACACAAGTAAGTTTTTAATTTTCTTAGACTTTCTAATATTATATACTTTGATTTTCATCTATTAATAACAACCATTGTTATTATATTCATATAAATGGCACAATATGATAGAAAATTGAAAATAATCACAATTTTACTCAGTATAATACAAATTGTCACAATCTATACCATCATCAAAACAATAAAATATTTATTTATAATACTATATTTTGTTTTTCATTGTTTCTAGATACACTTGGTAGTAGTCGCAAAGCTAAACTGAAAAATACTACAAAAAAATCCAAACGTTCGAACAATAATACATTGGATAGCGATGAGGATCCAATTATGGTTTGAACATAGTACATTTATTTAACTTTATAATGCATTTTGTTTTGTATTTTTAAACATATAGTTATGCGTGTTTTATTATTTAAGACTTGATAAAATACTTAAGTTATTCCAAAGGCTGTTACTTTTGTATAACTTGTTGTTTTGTATTATATTTTTTCCATTGTATGTTGGTTAGTTGGTGCTATATTATTGTTATTTTATTTTTTTAATTACTATTATTAATTTTTTTTAGTAACCTTATAAAAAATAAAAACGTTTGTTTAACGTAAAGACTGTACTCCGATCAGAGTTGTGGTTATTTTGTACTTCTGTTCTTTATTGATACTTCTTTAGAATTTCGTTTATATTGTTAAATGATACAAATGAATTTTATGCTAAATGAGTGAGTTTATTATTTTTTTAAATGCCAACTTCTTAAACATCTCGTTAATTTTTATTATTATTTTAATTACATTTTTTATATTTGTGTGTATATGATTACTTAGTGAATATGTATTTTTTTTAAACTATTCATTGTAGTTTATTATTATAATAAACTAATTATTTTACCATGACTAAATAATTTACAAACACTATTTTATGTATAACATTTATGTTAAGGTATTTTTTTATTTTTATTACATTTTGTATTCATCTATACCATATAATATGTTGATTCACACATGTATCATCTTATTATTATTATTATTATTATAGACTTAAAATTTGTAAAATTAAATGGATATTGAAAAATAATTTCTACTTTTAACCGAAAACAAAAAAATATCTCTATTTTTAATCAATTAAGTTTTCAACTTGTGTCAAACTTTTCCATTTATTCATAAGTTTATATTTTATTTTTCGTGAACAACGAGTAAGTGCTGTGATCTGAAAACAAAATTAATTATTCTTATATAACGATTTATTATCTGTACATTTTTTTTATGTGTATAGAAGTATTGTACAAATAAATGTTACGCCATATTGAAAAACTTTTAAATTGTCAAACAAAGTAGGGTATATTTTCAATTTTTATGAATTATATGGATATTTGTGTACATTGTTTTATACTCAAATTAATTCTACAAAAATCATTCTCAATTATTTGTTATGTTCTAAATATCAAGTTAATAATTAATATTATATTTATATTTGTTGTAATAGTTGTTAATTAAGTACCTTTGTTAAAATATTAGTTTTTTAATAACTAAATAACAAAGTAAAAAGTTACATTAAGTAAAATGATTTAAAATTTAATATAATTACATGAATTAAAAATGTTGGACCCACGTTTTTGTTTACTAATAATGTAAACTAATATCCATAGTACATTATTCATCATAAATTAATTTTTCAAAAAATGTTTTTATCAGAAAATAAGTTTTTTAATTATTTTATTAATTGCATTTATATATTTATTAGGTATTATTATTATTATTTTATTATTATTTATATGAGTACCAAAAAAAAGTTGAAAATTATTTTGAATTAGAATTGTATTATGAACTTTAAAAAGTAAATTTTAATGTTTATTGCAATAATATAAACTTAATAATTTAAACTAGACATTTTATTTTTATTAAATTGAAGTATTTTCTTTTATCAACATAAATGAGTTGTGTATTGTTAACTATAATTGTTATTTTGATATACATTATTCTGATTAACACTATTGAAAGTATTAGTCTTAGGAATACACTATTTGTGGTAGTTAAACTGTATATGGATTCAGATCTAGAATATACTATTTTTTTTTCAATCTGAAAGGGATATACAATTGATTCATAATAATTTTTTGATTTTTATATAAAGCAGATGTTAAAAATACATAATTATTTATTTTACAATGTTGTGTTTCACTCATGTAATATTGTCTTATCTTCCATTCTATGTGAAATATTCTTTGTTTTAAAAATGTTTATATTTTTAACCCATTTTAAAGCTAATTAGTTTTGTAAATAAATATTCTCAATGTATATAAGAAAGTAAACATGTTTTGTTGTTGTATATGAAGTTTAACATTTATTATTTATATAGTGGAAAAAAATTGAATGATTTGTACATATATAATTCTATGCTCAAAACTATTTTTATTTATAGTCATTCATTTTTTTTTAATATAACAAAATAGTCATTTAGAGTAAATATGAAATAAAAAACATTTTTTTGTATTTTTTTTGGTATTTTATAAATTTAATTATTAAAATATTAGGATAATTTAGGCCACTGGCATCGTTCGTTAAACGATACAACATTCAAAACATTAGGCCTCAGAAAATAAACTAAAAGAGTAGCAGTGAATCCGTGTATTTGTTCATCACTTCCAAACTCGACATCACCTGCACAAAGTACTTGATACATAGACACTTTTTCTGGCAGTTGCATGTCAAGACTTGTAATATCAATACTGAAGAGTTGATGAGTTGTTGTAGCCATTGTTAACATAGCCTGTTGAATAGCTGAGTGGCCAGACATACGGTTTCCAAGCACAATAAATGTACCATCTTCTGGGAACAATGTGTGGAGTATATGACGGTTTTTGTCATAGCTAATGAAAAAGTCTTGGACAAATTTCAATACAGTAGATTCATCATTTTCTGATTTGTCATTCATACTATGATAGATAAAATAAAAAAGTAAAATACAATATACTGCTTGTAAAACTAGAATATTTAAAAAACAAGTGATTACAAATTTACAACTAAAATGCTTTAAATGAATTAACAGGCGAGATGAAAAATAATAAAATTATAGTATTAACTAGGTACATTGAACACTTAAAAACTACAAGTAGTATGGTAAAAATATTAACTTTAGTTTATAAATTAAAATAGATTTCAGAAGATTAGAATTCTGTTAAGTGTATTGGCAGCAGTTTAAATTTTGTATAAAAGCACAATTAAAATGTACCTTACTTAACAAATAAGACCTAAAAATTAATAAATACAAAATAACACTAATATAATATATAATCATAAAAATTCAAAAAATACAAGTGATGGCAATCGGACATCATTATCATTAATACAGCTAGTTTTATCATAAACTAAAATAGTACTATCTTAGTTCATAGTTTTACCAATTTAAGGCTGTTAATACACTGTTTTAACCATTATTGATTTCAAAATTAAAACAGATAAGTAACAAGTAATCTGATAAATGACAAGTCATCGGCGACCCCATCTTGACTTTTCAAGGATTCTAATTCTATAATATCTATTTTTTAATTATAAATTAAGGTACGTCATTAAGTTACTGGTACTAGTAAATGATTTTTGGTTGATGAAAAATACGATCTTACCTAGTAAGTAGTAAATATTGAACAAAACAAACGTACACTGTCAATGTTGCTCTAAATCAATGAAACTTATATTAACAATAATCAACTATTTGTGATAAGAGAATTTCAATGGTTCTCAAAAATTATTGCTAACCAATTATTGTACACTACGAAATCAGTGTCACCACCTTATTATTGTATATTTTTATTTCTATATTTAATGTCACCAAAATAATCTATTAAGAGACGATTTGAGAATATGGTTTTGTCTTTTGTCTCAAAGCCAACGGCTTCACGTTGCTTCCCTTTTTTCGGTAATTCTTTCGTTCTGTTCTGAGATAATTAGTCAATTTTCCACCATGACTATAGTGAATTTAATTACTAAAAACATGTAATTTGACTTCACTTTCTGTCTTTCGAAACTCAAACTTAAAGTTTTTACAGGTGAAGTGTCGACAGTATCCATATATACTGGTAATTTCACCACATTTATTTTTTATTAATAAAACACAAGAATTGTTAACATTTACAAACTTTTCCCTGAATATCATATTTCTAAAATTTGTTGTCATTTTGTCGATTTTATTCAATTTATAATTGGATAACTCAAATGTTCCTTCAGTAGCAAAAATATGTGCAAAATTAAAGCGTTTATATTTTTTTATTTTCCAAATCATACCTTATGGTACCAAAAAATATATTTAACAGAATTTTTTCGCAGAATTTTTAAATTGGCGTCCAGGGTGCTACAAACAACAGTGACTCCAGTCCATATAACAGGAGTGACAGTAAAACTCAAGTAGTGTGACGTCACGTTAACGATTGATAAGGCCAACAGTTCAAAACAAACTGTTATTGTGGTTCACTCCAAAAAGTACATGGATGTAAACTAATTATATTTTTTAATTTTTTTTTTTTGTATTTAGTTTAATTTTTTTTAATAGTTTAACCAACAAAAACGTATTATTTACAATTTTTTACATTTAAACAAGCTAATCCTAAGCCAAGCGAAAGATTTTTTTTCGTTTTATATTTGATAAATTAAAATTGTGCCATAAACTTACTGTCATCAATATGACATCAAACGGTATAATTAAAATATCTTCAATTATTAGTTTCATTAATGACACTAAAATATTTTTTTAGGGAGAAAACATTTTCGAATGTGGTTATGTAGTTCACTTTAAATATTTACATGATGTAGGTATATTAAGTGGTCAAGTATATGCCAGCATGAAAAATATGTTGTATAATGTTAAGGTAAAATTCTTAAAATTAATACAATAAAATTGTTGGTTAAATATATTTAATCAATGTTAAAATAGATTATTCTTAATATACAATTTTACTATGTTATTTACATTACACTTACAATACTTGCATGTTATTCAATAAATTAATTACATAATACTAATAAAAAAAAAAAAATAATAACAAAATTAGACTTCAAAAAATGATTAAATTTATTTGGAAAAGTTTCACTAAAAAAATTAAATGCACAATAAAGGTTGGAGAAGGTGTTGAGAACTATAATGCCCAACCCCAAATTGTTAGAAGAAATAAGAGAAAAGAAAAGAAAATTAATGACATTAAGTCTACCGAGTTAGTAAGCCATAAATAATTAACTTAAAATCTATAAATAATAAGCAACATAAAAATATAATAAATATTAGATATTATAATAAATAAGGTACCCCACAGATAATTATCACTGTGTTGATTTGATTTAAACACAATATGAACACAAACAATAAAACATACAATCGAAACCTTAATAATTTTTATATTGGGGGGTTTACCAAGCATGCTCTCTCCCTTTTTTAATTTAATAATACAATGAAATATACACATATGCACATGTATAAATGCGTAATTTAACGAGCTATAAAATTTATAATGAGTCATGGTTCGAAATAATGCATATATTTTACAAAAAACGCAAAAAACATTTATAATTCCTATACTACGCGGGTTAAAGTAGCAACCCTAGTTAACGCAGCGCCACCTATGGTCGTTTAATCGTGTGACTCATTTCGGGACGTTATCATGAGCTGAGTTTGGTCTCCTTATTCTAGTCTTCATGGGTATACGAATAATATGTGGAAAAAACATGTTCGTCCTATGCATGATTAGTGTTGATAATGAAATCATAAAGCTAATAATTGATGATATTTTTATTGTGTAATTTTGATGGCAGTTAGTATGGCACAATTTTGATTTATTAATTATATGACGCTGGATTTGATTAGATACATGTAAAAACTTGTGAACAATACATTTTCGATAGTTAAAATATTAAGAAATTAACCGGAGTATAAAAAAAAATAATTATTGGACGTCCATGTATTTTTAATGAAGTGAACTGCGATTACAATTTGTTTTGAACCGCTGGTCTTATCAATCATTAACGTGCCGTTACTTTACTTTTAATCATTTTTTTGAGTTTAATAATTGTATTTACTGTTAAATATGGGCAATTAATAAAATCCTCTTACTCAGTCATTAATTCTAAATTGTCTGTTGGAATATTATCTACTTTAATTCCTTTTAGGAGTTTGCACAATGTTGAGGTTTTCGATGACAATGCTTTGACCAAATCTTTTTTTAGACTTTTGTAATCATTACTTTTTTTTTGCCAAATCCTCTTTGCAAACTCGTGTCGGAAACTTTAACCTGTTTGTTTACCATCGAAGGATATTTTAAACTAATGTAATATTAATGTAATCTCCTGTAGAAATGAAAAGTGCAGTAGTAGAATGCTATGGTTGTATAGTTGTAACGATCGTACAAACTGTTACTGCTATATATATATATATATATATATAAAACAAAACAAAGATTAGTTAAATATGTCAAAGATACTTTTAAAACCATTTATAATAAAAATAATTTTAAATATTAAAAATTGTCAACAGTGAAAAATATTGTAAAATATATAAAAAAATATTAAAAATTATAAATCTTTAATCTTACAATATTAATATTGTAAGATTTGTTATTAACATATGGCCAATTAACTTTAAAAAGCATCAATTTTAGTTATAAATTATAATTTATTTTTTGATAGCTAATCAACTTAATATATATGAATACCACCTACCTAATGTACTTGTTTTATTATTTTAAACAATCATTCTCAAGATTGTTATAGCATACAAGTTTATGGTATTAAACCTTAGATATTGACAATAATTAAAAAATAAATCAAATCATACTTGATATTTTGATTAATGAATTGATCCTTATAATATTTACTCCAATCTATTATTTGTTTTATTTATAAATTAAAATAGAGAAATCCATAAAAAATTACTATAAAAATATATTAGGTTCTAACCAAAGCTAATGGCAACACATGAATATGTTTAAAAAAAGATAATTAATTTTAATACCTAGGTAGTTAAAAGTAGTTAATTATAGAGAAACAATGAATAATGATTACAAGTAAAGTTAATAATACCTTAAAATGAAAAGATAAATCAAATTTCTCAACAAGTATGTAAATCGAATGTTCTGTTATATTATGTGTCATATACGGAAGCTTAAAATGTGTGCATAGCATGCTTTTGTATTTTAAAATTAATTGTTGTACTCTTAGAATCAGTTTAAAATAATAATACATCATATTATTATAATGTGTCTACCAATCTAATACAAAATAAAAATGTATTACGACGCGACATAATAATTTATATTCAATTTGTAAATAAAGTTCACTTTTAACTATACGGTATAGGTACTTACTATTGTATTTAAATATAAGAGTCACTAATTAAAATAAATGTACTTGGATTTTAGCAGATACTTGGAGATATAAAAGTTAATTTACAATTGAGTAATTTACAGATTTCGTGTTTATGTAGGTACTACATTCATGCGTTACCAATGATATATATATATATATATATATATATATACCATTGGCTTTATGACTTATTATTTGATAGTATGTTTTTGATCTTAGAGTTCAAAATTGACAAGTCTGTACGCTATAAGAACCGATGGCAAGACATGACGTTCTGTAAGTTCTTAGTATTGTCGAATGTATGTATAAGTGGAACCTGCATGCTGTTAAGGCATTGTGTTTTGTAAGTCCATCGTATATAGTGAATAATAGTTATGAATTTAAGTCATAAATAAACATTGTCTAAGTATCTCAACCATTACAAACGAGATTTGTATACATACAAGTAGTTAATTATCTATATATGCAGGAAAGTAGACAATTTTGAATAACGACTTTAAATTATTAAATTTAGATCGTAATTAATCCTATATAAATGTACCTACCTATATATTAAATAGGCAAGTACTGTTCAATAAACATAGGTTAAGTACATTCAAATATTTTATGATATTATATTTAGTTTAAAATGAAGTACTTTAGTGTATGTAAAATTAATTTGTTTTAAAATATTTCTATTACACGATTTCATGTTATTGTGATTTTATTATATTGGTGGACCGTATATAATATATAACGCATATTTTAATGGAACTGTAGAATTTTTTAGTTTTATGTTGAGAAATAAAATAATAATTTTTTAAATAAATAACGTAAATAACGTAGTCAATTGTAACTTAAGAGTAAATTTAAAAGTGGAAAGTGAACACAAGTTTATTTATTCCGTTAAAGTACATAGATAATTATTAATAAACCTCAAAATAATGTTAACTTGATTAATAATTTATAATAAAAAGGTAATTTAAATCAAACAAAAATTAAATTAAATTATTTCTCTGTGACATCTATTTACAATTACTGACGAAATCAAATATACAGTTAATAAAAAACTATGTTGAACATATTTATACTCTAGAGATATGTTGTATTTTTATTGTTTCTTGAGAAAACTATTTTTAAGTCTTAACGACTTTGACTGAAGATTTCCATCAACTAGAAAAGCTTCACTGCCTGTACCGTACCTTTAAAGTTACACTGCAATGGTGTTTATCCAATTCACTTTGAATCTTGGTTGTTGAACTTTTAACAATTGAGATATAATTATTTTACTCCAAAAAAGTACCAAACTTCACTAAACTTTAATGTACGTAAAAATACGTAAAAATTAAAAGTCACATAAATTTTTAGCAGTTAGTTGTATTACCCAAAAACTTTGTGCATCGGGACTAGGGCTGTGCGATTATTTTTATTAATCGATTATTTGATTATTTTTAACGAATGATAAATAATCGGTTAATCGAATAATCGAAATACCGAGTATTTTTTAATCGATTATTATTTATTATTAAAACAACAAAATAGATAAACATGAAAATATAATTATAAAAGGAGGTGTTAAAACTTAAAAGACAAATATCAAGGTTAAATTCAATTCTTAACGATGTTGAATTTATAACTGCATTTAAGCATTCGTTGAATAAGTTTTAAGTTTTAAGCGTTTACATAAAATAATATGTCCAGCGAAAAGGAGTGGAAAATCATAAAATATTGTATTTGTATTATTTATTGTGACTGAACACTGAACTACTGAATCAAAACGGAGAACGATAGAAAGAAATATTACCTACTATTACTACAACATTATTGAGTATTCGATTGTAAATTATAATACGGCAATTATTCGGTTAATCGATTAATCGTATTCGTGTATTTGTCGATCAATTAATAATCGTACTATACTCTCAAAATATTCGATTAATCGATTATAATAAAAAATTATACAAATAATCGATTATTGTGAAAAAAAATAATCGCAGTCCTAATCGGGACAACTCCTCGTCTATAAAGACCAAATTTGAAGAATTGCTAATTTTATCGCCAAAAAATGTTTTGTTTATTAAAAAATTACTAAGTCAAAATGACTATGATTTAAATGTGACAATGTGTGATCTGTGGAGCAAATTTATATGCGAAAGTCCTTATGCCATTTACTTACGAAAAAACACAATTCCAGCGTAACCTAGTTTAATTACTTTACATGCATTAATATTATAATATAATATAAAATATAATATATCACTAAATATTATTTAGTGATGGACGGTAATGAATAATTTATAGTATCGAATAATATTCAATTTTTTATTCAAACTAACGAATAATAAATTACATGACCGAATAATTGTATTTAAATAAAAATTATTCGAATAATTTTAATTATGATTACCTAGTTACAAAATAAGTAAAATAAGTTTACTTTTAAATTCAACTTAACTAAAGTTAGTAATAATTTATTAATGTTTTGATAAAACCATGAAGTAAATACAAATATTATAATTTAAGATATATATTTTGTCAATCGTCATTGTTGATATTCGATCATTCATAAACATTCAATTTTAGTCTTACTTTTTTTCTTGTATAAATAAAATAATTTTACATAGGTACATACTTTACATACTTTTTTATAAGTAGTATTTATAACCACTATTTTACCCTTATTAGTTATTTCAGTAAACTCTTTTAGTTCAAAGTATTATTAAAATGTGAAAATATTAAATAAATTACATCTAAGCCATGTTAAAAATCTAACTAAAATACAAATTTGAAATTAAGTAACGGTTATAATTTTGTTTTTATTAATTATATAATATACAATATTTCAACTCAATATTGTTCTTTTTGAATAGTACAATATTATTCATTTCAGACCATAATTCAGCAATAACATTAAACTCTCTTCTAAGACACACAAAAATGAAAAAATCATCGGACACTTAAAAATATTTTAATAGTATATTATAACTTAGAACTTTTAAGTTATAATTTAATATTATTGAAAGATTAACATATTTTTATTTAAAAAAATAAGTTGGTTATGATAGTAGTTATAGGTTGACAGTTATACACACGTTGATTATATACAGGTACCTATCATACGTATCCAGTTTTGTATTTGTTTCGAGTTCTAGGCGAGTGTAACTTCTAAAATCAAAGGAAATGATAAAACTGCATTACACGGGTATATTTATACTATATACAAGAAATGCGAAAGTATCATTCGATAGAAATATTCAAAAAAATCATCAATGAAATGTGCATTAATTACCGAGTTGAACCATAAGAAAATCATACGTTTTGAATAAGAACATTATCATGCTCCTAATAAAGGTTCAATAGAAGCCATGAAAATCAAATAAATACTTATCTAAGCCGTACAAAAAGTACCAAAAAACATATTAATTGAATTATCATCCGAAAATTCGATAAAAAGAAGTATTCGTAACCAAAGATGCAAATTAAACCCAATAAAACCAAATAGTCTACAAGAACTTATTATCGAAGGTAATTTTCATTATAAATATATAATAAAGTATAATCTCCGAGCACAAGTATTTTCGAGCATTTTAAATGTTTTATTGCTTATTCATACTTCCATAAAAATGTAACTTCTCTATAGGGCGCTGTATTATTATAATATTTAATATATAATGATCACATCACACAATTAAAACAAAAAAAAACATAATATAGTGTTGAATAGTAACGTAAAAAAATATAATAAAAAAATACTATAACCTATGGGATATGAATAGTAATAAATGTTTATAATGTGGAGTATTACTAACAGAAAAATAAATTAAAATTGATCATTATTTTTACTATGGTTTTAGATAATTGGACATGTTGTAGAAACGAGCAATTTTTGTTGAAAGTTAGAACAGTTAACAAATGCCGATACCTAGTTTATTGATGGGAACTTTAGTTTAGCGCCCGAGCATTTTTTACAATTATATACGTCATTCGAATCCAAGTAAATAACATTTTTATTATACCAGTGTTTTGCTTACTTAAGCGAACAAATCTACAGATATTCCTATTTTTTTTTTAAACAAATAGGTCAAAATATAAGAAACAGATCTTTTATAACTGAATAAATATATTTTTATATTTTTAAATAATATTATAAGATTTTTTTTTTAATTTTTAATTAATTTATTATAATTTTATATTTTATATACACAACGGGAGACTTTTTTTCCGATCACTTTTTTTCCTAATATCATCAGTGTAGTTTTTCTTATAATATTATTGTATTACACTGCTACTTATATACTTTAGGGTTGTAATGTATCTATATGATTTATTTAATCACAATATTTGTATCTCTCGACGTTATATTATACCATACAAAATATAAGAGTTTAATATATATTAATTTGTTTATTTTCAATTTTTTATTAATTACTATTATTGTAATTTGTTATATAATATGATGGTACTATCTACTTGTATTAAATTGTTTTAACACAAAAATATTATATAACGTGATGAGACACCAAATTAAAGTTTATTTCGTTTCTTTTTTTGTCTGTGGCTTTTTATCTATGGCTTTTTTATTCTAGATTTGTCAATGATATTGACAAGGTGGAAATATTTATTTATTTATAAATCTACCTTGAATATTGGTTTACTCCCTAATCAATGCTATGGCCTATGCTTGATAGTTGATTTACAATACAATTTTTAATATAAACGTACTGTCATAACCTACCTATACTAGGCATTTTTCTATTTATGTAGGTATCTTTATCCTATTTCATTTAGAAAACCTTTTAATAAAATTATTTTTCAACGAACACTTAATATTAGAAAAATAACAATACTTATAGCAAATTAAAATTAGTTATTTCACTCTTAATACTTTAATTTCATGTTACAAAATTCTAACTTAGCTTCTGATCTATAATATCTACATCTGTTTATTTTAATTTTTAATTTACTGTCGTACAATTAATATTATTCAACGTAATATATTTTTCTTGAATGCCTTTATCAAATGTTTAAATTGTTGTCTGTCAACAGCTGGTGTGCCTATATGTATATATATAATACTCAATAGTCATTACAGTATTAGGTACAATTACACTGCTTACCATTATAATACATAATATATAAGACATAATGAAATAACCTTCTTATGGTATTTTTTTTATATTCAAAGTAAAGAAAAAGCATCAATAAATAAATAGGTCGTACGTCAAAAAGACCGTAAATTATGTACTTGTCGCTCCAGTTGTCAGATGAGAATCCAAATCTCGGTAAACATATGCGCCGGCCGGTGATAGTTGTCTACAACCAACAACAATATTATGTGCAGTTTCGTAACCATTTATGGTATCAAATCAGAGAACATGATGACTCACGTTTACAGTAGCCTTCAAGGTGTTACTTATTGGCGCATTATTGTCAATACTGCAAAACTGTTTTAATAGGTTTAATTGTTTAAGGAATAATTTTAATTTAATGGAAATTTCTAGAAAAATTATCATCAGTTGCTTAATGCTTTTGTTCTTTGATGGGTACTTTGCAATTAGGTACCTACTAGAATATATTTTTAATTCTATTTAAAATCAATTGACCATATACAGTGACTTTGTTTATTTATTGCAATGTTACATATATATATATATATTATTATTATTATTATTATTATTATTATTATTATATATTTTTTTTAATAATTTTTAAGAAATATAGTATTGTACTAAATATTAAAAAATATTGTACTAAATACTAAAACACTTTTGACACGATAATAATTAATATTTATAGTTTTTTAGTTTTTATTTTTAATATATAGATGTGAATACTATATATAATCTAAAAATTCTAAAAACAAAATGATCACTCTTAAAATCATCCTTGGTTTTGAAATAAACTTCTATAACAGAAGATACATATTTAAAATTTTTTGATTTTTCAATAAGGTTTAGCAGTTGTTTTTCATTTTGTAATTTATAAAATTCGACTATAGTGGCATCATTTCAGTTTTTAATAGAAGGGGCAAAATTTTTACCAGTCCTTATAATTACACGAAACACAACTGTTCATGAACCAAAAAAAACCCATCGCTGGCAATTTAATTTTCACATAAATTTTTTATTGGTACAATTTCCGAATTACATAACTCTATACGTGTCTGAGGCAAAAATAGTATCATTTTATGGTAAAAAAAGCGTGGAGAAGCTAAATAATTATGGTGCCTACCTCAGTTTTATATTTTTCTAGAGGAGTTGAACAAATTAAATTACAATATGAAATTGCTAATATTTTATTGAAAAATGAAAAATGTTTAAATAAGTACTTTCTATTAAGAGATTATTTTGAAATCGTAGATAATTTTAAGAGTGTTCGTTTTGTGTTTATAATTTCTATACTATCAGCGTCTATATACCTATTTGAACTAGAGAACTATAAATATTAATTATATTATGACTATAGTTTTCTACTGCTTACACAATATTATATTTCCTTAAAATTAGAAAAATTATAGTTTTGTTATTTCATCAATAACTGGCTCAATAATTGGACTGTTTTTACAATCAGACAGGAGTAAATGCCCACTTTGCCCTCCTTAATTGACGCCACTAGTTTGACACTTCAATAAAAATATAAAATTACGTTTTTGAGGTAGTGACTATAATTATTTAGCTCCTCAGCGTTATTTTTGCTACCTATTAAATGAGATTACTTTTGCCTCATATACAGTCATAGGTCCGCGTATAAAGTTATGCAAGATGGGAATTGTATTGAAATAAAAATATAAGTAGAAATTAGTTTGAGAGCGATGCGTTTTTTTTTTTTTAGCTCAGTTGTATGTGCTGGTCAAAACTTTTGCACCCTCCCATTAAAAATTTAAAAGACGCCACTGCATTGTTACAAACATTAAAAAACCTCTAAAATCAATATTATGAAGAATACAAAGTCCAAACATTTGTGTCTTAAAAAATCTTTAATGCAACTTATAAGTACTTCCATGGAGAATGTACATGGAAAGTAATTTTTGTACCTATACATAAGTGCTATATAATATAATTAGTTTTGAGGAAATAAAAACAAGACTATTTTGAAATGAAAGATTATTTTTAGCTTGAACATGAATATATATTTAAAAATATTAGAGGCTATTCTATATTTATAGTTTTAATTTTTTGAAAATTCATTAAAATTTCAGAGGACTAACATTTTTAACGTTAATGTGAGCGGGAACGCTTCGATCCCACACAACTAAAAAACTGTCTGTTTTAGGGGACCAATTGGGTATTTTTTTTTTTTTGGGAGGGGCTATCCCCCCGATTTCCGTTAATGAGTATGTGAATTAATATTATAACTTATAATTATTAAAAATCATAAATAATTAATTGTTGACCAAATTTTGGAACTGAGTGGTTAGTTGATATTTTTATGTAAACATCATCTTAACTGATAATATGCTTTGTACATCGTTAGTAAGGTAAAATGCTGTTACACTATTTGCATTACAATATCACAATATGGCAATATCTATACACAATGTGATACATGATTTGTTAGGTATACTGTACCTATTAATAATTATAGTGCCATTTAGCCATTGTCTGTAAGTTGTAACACGTAATTCTTAACAATATAATATCATGACTAAAATTAATTTGTGATATAATGGCAATAACATTTAAAATAAATAGTGCTAGTTGCAACATAATTAATTGTATTCGTTTCATTGTTAATTTTTGAAAACTAACCAGTAAATGTTTATGACAAATTAATATATGATATACCTGTATTAATTACATTTTAGCAATTTACTTTTAGTGATATTTTTATACAATTTTTCACGAGACTGCTCTGATAAGAAGTTTTGTTTGATGGTGTCAATAATAAAGATTCTTTTAAATATAGGTACACAATGAGTATAGTTAGTAGGGACCGATGATAAACGATATACCTACTCAGTACTCATAATGGAAAATATATCAATTTTCCATTAATAATAATATTATTTGTCTTTTAAATGGATTCAATATTACACGTATGTCGTTTTTCTTGTAATATTTGCATTTTATGGCCATATATGTGATGATTTATTAATAACGCATTACGACCTACACATTATACATATTATATACTATTAATTCACATTGTATACAATAAATTGTGATCTTCAAGGTATAACTAAATTATAAAATATTTTGAAATTATATCACCCTAAATACTGCAACAGATATCAGTTCAAATTTTAGAATGTTTCTTTAATATTACAATTTGTGAAACCATAAACATATACCAGTTACTAATGTACCATATTACCATAATATACTACATATATACTAGCTAGTATATAGTATAAGCAAGGACATATCTGGTTGATCCTTATATTCCCTATTAAC
Organism: Pentalonia nigronervosa; assembly: GCA_014851325.1. Lineage (NCBI taxonomy): Eukaryota > Metazoa > Arthropoda > Insecta > Hemiptera > Aphididae > Pentalonia > Pentalonia nigronervosa. Next base: position 153,716 of record JACXSJ010000271.1, read on the forward strand.
TAAAATTGACTAAAATTACCAATAAATATATATTTTGGACCCCCCCCCCCACCAAAATATTTTTTTTTGAATGTGGCCTTGAGAATGAGTGTAAATAACGTATAATATAGTACACATATAACATTATAATTTATATCAAATATGATTAATATACAATTATTTCGATTGATTCTGTTTCCATTTAATCGTGTATCAGGAATAAACTCAATTGACCTCAAGTACACGTTTTATTTTGGATTAAATAACTATATTATTAAAACCCGCAAAATGCAACCACATAAATGTGGTTTTGAAATGCTTCTAACGTTGCATGTAATAACTATAATAATATAATATACGAGAGTGGGAAGAATCTTAACTGTACACAAATCTGCTTAGCTCTTAGCTCTTTGTTTTTCCTCAACCACAAATTCTTATCTATATACATGGTTTATAATAATATTATGTTCACCAACTTCCAATTTTTTTTTTACATAATACCTATTAACTGAATAAATAACAAAATAATAACAACAGTAATCAAATATATTAGTTTGATAAAAATTACGTAATTTATTTTAACCAATGTGAATATTCATTAATTATTTATGTATGACATGAGCGATGCAATTTTCTATTTAAGTATGTCATACATACCCATATGGATATGGTATTATGTCATTCAGGTCTGGAGTAATAAATAATTTGTGTCTCCGAGTGTGATTTTAGGACATCCCAAAAATAGACAGAAGCCTGTCCCTCTCCCTACTACTGTTCGTTGAGGCCAAAAGAAAGCTGATCGTCTTCATTATTCCCCCACTCTATCACAAAACCGTACCGGGGGTCTACTGCTACATGTCTGGTTGCTAGTCGACGCAAGTTCAGTGTTAACGCGTGTGCTTACGGGTGTTAAGTTAATATCGTTTTTGTGTAATTATTTTTTTGTTTTGTGACAAGGTAAGAATTTTTTTTATTATATAGATTTTAAAGTTTTTTCATCGACTTTGAAAAATGACTTAATTTTTTTGTGTACTTAAATTGAAAAACTATTATTGATAATAAATCGTATTAATATAATTAATACAATTCATAAGGTCAAAATAGTACGAGTATTTTAAAAAAAACTATAAAAAAAAATACTTCTACTAGGTATCTATTTAGCCGATTTATGGAAAATACCTACCCATAACCATAAGAACATTTTTAAATAAAATTCATCGTTTAATAAATTATTTGAAATTTCAGTCACCCAAAAAAATCATCCAAAATGGACGCGATCAAGAAGAAAATGCAGGCGATGAAGCTGGAGAAAGACAATGCTATGGACAGGGCCTTATTGTGTGAACAACAAGCTCGAGATGCCAATTTAAGAGCTGAAAAAGCTGAAGAAGAGGCGAGAGCTTTACAAAAAAAAATTCAAACAATTGAAAATGATCTCGACCAAACTCAAGAACAGCTTATGTCAGTTAGCGTCAAACTTGAAGAGAAGGATAAGGCTTTGCAAAATGTGAGTATATTTTAATTATTATCTTATAACTTATCAAGTATCACTGTATTATTTAAATCAACTTTAAGTTTACTTCTATACATGCAATTTAAGATTATATTTAACTGCTAGAAATGCATACATTTTATCTTTAATTTAAATACTCATTACTTCAAGGAATATAGGTACCTAGACCACAAAACCCAAATGAGACACTTATTTATTAGCACAAAACTATTGAATCATTTTAAGTATTGTAATTTTCATAGCATGTTATTTTACTACTATTCCAAATAATTTAAAGGTTCTTTTCTTTATTTCGTAATTCGTATAATTTGAAAAATAGTTTCTACAAGTTACAATAAAAATTAAAAAAAAAATCACTAATACAAAGTTTACTTATTTGATAGTATATTATTTCGAATAAGATTCCAGTTCTTACTACACAATTTGTAAAAATTACTCAAAATATGCTGACCTCAACACAAAGACATCTGTTTGTCTATTTAATAATAATAACAATATTATGATTAAAATACGAACGAATCGTATACTTGTTTGTACATTAGACCCATAATGATTATTATTTATTACTAAACTTTAAACGGATTTATTCAATAAGTGAACAATGTATCAAGTTAATAAAATACATACTATAGGATTTTTAAAAAAATATTCTGTCTAGTAAAAGTAAGAAAAATATTATGTATACCTACATAAAACATATTTTATACTCTGTGTATAAAATATATACAATAACAAATAAGCAACTAAACGACATTCTGGTTCTGGGTTTCATTGTCACATACCAACAAAATTTGTAAATCGTTTGTAGGTATGCGTTTTATCGAATACCGTCATCAATGGTGCAGACAACTATTAAAATATTTTTTCCAGTTAATCCATTAAATATTAAAAAAAAAGACTTAAAATTAAATATCTTAATTTCCTGTAGGTAGTTTATCTTTTATGAACACATCGTATTTGTAAATATCCAAGTATGCAATATTTTAAGTATTTAATTTGTTAAATCTATATTTTCAAATTTCAAATTAAAAAATATTATTATGTGATTCAATTTTAACCACGTAGAGTGGTATCTACTATCTCGAGAGTTGAATATTAACATGACAGTACGTTAGAAAATACACTTAGATTTCAAAGTTTTGTCACGTTTTTCATTAGGTTCTGTGATATGTAATTCTCCTGCAATTCGCACTACCTTTGTTTTTATTATTAATTTAATTTTAGTTTGTAAAAATATTACGCAATATTAGGTTGGTATATGTATCAAATAGTCACGTTCATTGTACAATATGCGTCATAAATATTTCCGGTCAGATAAATACTTATTAGATGTATTAATCTACGTGTGGGAAAAAAATTTGATAGCAGCAAAAAAATTCCTATTTTGTGCCTGCGTTTTGGATGTAATTTATATACTCTCTTCAGGGATTATTATAATTATACATTTGGATAGCTGCCAAAGTATATATTTTAAATATTTATCCTGCAACTGGACAAAATGTATTACATTATAAGGTAAATGATAATATTACACAACTAACAATTTAGTTGTAATAATAGATTTTTTACCCGAATAATATTGATTATTCAAAAAATTATTTTTATAAAAAAATATTATTAAAAAGAATGTTTATTGATCTTAAAAGCTGTTGGCGCAGTGTGCAAAGAACAGCGTTAGTTTAGGCTATTCTAAAATTAGAGGCCCTCCGCGTGGTTCAAGAATAGAACTGGTATTTATGTTACACTGTGCCAAATACGGACCGACGCATGATTTGCATATATAACATATGTCTCCGGGCTCACTATATGTAACCCAATACTCCGCAAAGTAACGATATTATTATTGTTCATATTAAAAGGAACTATAATTTATAAAAAAATATAATATGAAAAAACTATGTTTATTGTTTAATCATTGATACGAAAATATATTATTAAAATTAAAAATTTATTGATTGTTTATTATAATTTAAAAGGTGATTAATATAGTCAACTATTGGGTAGTTACTTTTCATAACATTTTAAACAAATTACAAAATCCTATATTTATCAAATGTTTTTTTTAATTAATTCAGTTGAAAAAATAACTTAATTAACTTTTAATTATCTTTTTGAATTAAAACTGAAAATAAAACTTTTTCAATTTATACAAAATAACATCAAAAATTCACTTTGTATAAAAATATAATTTTTAATAATACTAATTATTTTTGTTTTTAAACAATAGTTTTAAAAAAGTGTGTATTAAATTTTTAATGCTAGTGCCTAGTGATAAACGATTTGTGATCCTTTTTATTTTGATGAAAACTCCTAATAAAGCAGTAAAAATGATGAAAAAATAATACAATATCACTATAAAAGTGTGAATAATAAATAGGAAATTCCTTTAATTATTAAATTTATCGTTCTTAGAAAAATCTTGAGCATTTTTTGGTTAATCAAGCTTAGTACAAAATAATTTTTCAAATAATTATGTCATTTATATTTTTAAAATAATAATGGACCACATTCTGCATTTTATACAAAGGAAAGCGAAGTATAACGACTAATGAGAGTTTGATTTAGGAACTAGTTACACATTTTTAAGATTTATTGTCCAAGTATTGATATAAATACTCAGTACCTATTTACAATTAAGCACCTAATACCTATCAAAAATATAAAATTGATAATTTTTTTGGAACGTATAGTTAGGTTATTAAAATAATTGAATATTTATATAGTTTCGAAAATTAATTATTCACATTTTTCCTATGATTTAATAATTTAATAATAATAATTTCATGTTTTTTAGTTATTTATCTTTGTTTTATTTATTCTATGCGTAGTACCTATACAGCAAAATTTAAGGGACTCACATAAATTATGTGATGAAGGTGTCCTTATATTGTATATTTACATATTACGTCATTACCTGAACATCTAAATAAATTCTATTTAAACTTCGTCGAATTGTTAATGTTTATCGTTCATATACAGCGTATAGTAACAGTAAATTCGTAAAC
>JACXSJ010000271.1:158312-228525 GCA_014851325.1 Pentalonia nigronervosa
AGATTCGAACGTATAAATTATTATACCTTGACAATTACAATATAGACAAAACAAGAATAGTAGTGAAAAATGAAAAAAAAAAAAATAATAACACGAAAAGAAAACGAGTAAAGTTCATACTATTAAAATTTTAGGACTGCAATGTTTCTATAGTTGTGAACTATTATATTATATACTACAATATTAGATTTATATGTATGCAGTTACACTTAGAGTAATATATTAAAAAAAAAATCCATTTGAAAAATATTAAATAATATAAATGTGGTATTTTTTTTGTGTTTCATGAAATATATTTAAAATATAAATTATTAATAAATGATATAACAAAAAGTCTATACGTATATTATTACTTCTTAGGTGCATTTATATTTGCATTTTATATTATAGAAATGACTTATTATTTTATTAATTATTATAATATTATCATTTTTTAATATTAAACTTCTATAAAACAACGTAAATTTTTAAATAAAGACCATTTGGAAATGTTTACGTTTATTTTCTGTTGCATAAGGTATATTGTGTTAACATTTTTAATGGGACTAGACTACTTTGTCTACTTTATAATTTTTATATTTTATGTTTATAATTATTATACTGCAGTTAAACAATATTATATAAAATTAAGAATATATGAGAATATATAAAGTATGTTGCCAAATATTTAAATATGTATTACATATTCTTAAATTTTAAAATAATCTATATTTATACTATATTTTGTAATACGAAATGTCTTATGCCTTATGATAAAACACTAATATCTACTAGAACCCTATAAATAGTAAATTAAGTTTTAACTACCATTGTAAAACATGTTAGGGTTATGAAATAGGAACTTAAAACAACCAAATACTCAATCATATAAATTTACATAAAACTAAATCTAAATAGGTTTAAAAAAAAATTGGGTTCATTTAAATAATACGAATAAACGAAAACAAGCAATAATACAAATGAAAAATGTGTTTACCCTCTTTTTCATAAGTAGCACACGTTACAATTTATATTTTACTCATTATTTCAGTGTCGACATAACTGACTTCGCCAAATAAGGATCGATTCTCATATATTTATATAATGTATTATAGTATACATACCACATTACCACATTATAACTTAGTAATAACTTACATTAGACTTCATAATCCTTACATGATATTGAAACTTGAAATTCGTATAATTTTCTCTTGATTAGTATAATTAGAAGAATTCATATAATTTTGTACATTTTGATGTTATCTTATTGCATACTATAGAAATATATATAATAAGATATACATTTGTTTTACATTCTATCAACGGGAAGAAAACATCCTGAAAAATAAGCATAAAAATAAATACATATTTTGATGAGTAGACGCCTGAATTATTACAAAGACGCAATACATTTTACTAATCTGACCGATAAGTTGTATACTATTAAATAATAATAATCACTGTTTATCAGTCTTTTGTTTTTGATCACAACAACAAATAATTTATAATAGACTCACATAGCTAATAAACATAAACTGAATACAGATAATAGACATTACTGAAGTACAATGAAAGTAATTTTATTGTTTACTTATAGATACACGAAGATTGTAGTTTATATACAGAACGCGTTTGCTGTTTTGTCATACTACATAATTAACACTAAGTACTGGTTTGGGTTTTCATCATATTTAGTAATCACGTAAAATATATAAAATAAACATTTTCTTTTCAATGCCTATACGGCTTACTTTGACTAAACGGTAATAATATTTTTCTCACTGAGGACAGCTGAAACATGTATCCTATTATTATTATTATTTATCAAGTAATATGAATTGTTATATAATCTATTAATCGATTATGTGCAAAGCTGGGCATTAATACTAGTTGGGAAGTAAGAGGTTAAGTTAAATCTTAAATGTCTTTTTTGTCGGTAACTCTTATCTATATAGTTACTTTATTTATATAGTAACTGTGGCATTAAAATAGTTAAAATTTCCATGGAATTATTGAGACAATTAACTAGTTATTTTTAAAAATCCTTAAAGTTATATTTAAGTTTATTTTTAATGATATATTTAAAAAACAGACTTGACGTAAAATATTTGCCAACTATTAAAAAAAATACACTGTTATTAAAATGCAACGAATAATTTTGTCTATAGGTATAATTAATAAAGTAATGATGTAAAAATAATATATTATAAGATTTGGTTTTTATGCACCTATTATATATGTATATATATATATATATATATATATATATAATATTTTTATTATTTCAGTGGCAATTTAGTTGGTAAATTAACCCACCAACTAATAATTTAACTAAATTATTATATTTCATAAACTTTTTAAGTAACTTTAATGTACAATTAGTCAGAATTCTTTTTATAAATATTTTAATTTTAACTAGTTAGAAATTGTCACTAACTTGTCCAGGCTTGATAATAAAGTTTACCATAGTCCATAAACTATAAACATTGCTACATCCTACACATAAAACATAAATTATAATATATATATATATATGTAATCGATAACACTTGAGTTCTCGGCTATTTATTATTATACAAGGCGTAATGACTAATGAGTATAGATAACTAAATACGATTATTTTTGTTTGTTGTATTGCAGAATTTTAGATATTACTTACTATGATTTACTATCATATTTTGCATTTGTTATTATTTTTTGTTAAGATATACTACGTCTATTATACATAACAAAGTTTAATATAGAAGTTCATAAGGGTATTAGCATTAGGTACCTTCTTAATCTTAATTAATATTATTAGGTATAGATTTTAAATATAATATATTGTATTGTTGTATGTTATGGACATTCAGATTTCGGAGTTCACTCAACTTATGTAATAGGTACTTGTCACTCGTTTTTTGTGCATATTTGATAATTTTCAGTGAATATTTATACGTTTGAAAATACTGTATCGCTATAATTATTACTTATTGGTTGTTAATTATTGGCAATAACTAGTAACTACTTAAAAACGTATAATTAATAGCCTATGTTTATTTACTTATCAAACAATAATTGTTTGTTGACAATTAATAATATTTTAAAAAACTTTAAAATATTTATTCATTTTCTTTATAGTTTATTTAATTTGTATACTAAATATATTTTATAAAATGATTTTTAGATAGAATAATTTACAGTATTTAAACTACAATAAATATATAGAATTTTAGTCAGCTATATCTACACTTCTGTATTATACATTTATACAATTACTTAATAGATATAGAAAAAATGACTATCCCTGCAGAATAAAATCTATACGTCTATTTAAAAGTATATTTATATATTATATAAATTTTACATAATATATAATATACGGTCATGCAGATGTACAACGTTTAATAATACATATAAACTATACAATTCCACTAGGGCATGCTATAAATATTTTAGTAGGTATTTAGCCATATCATGTAATGACGCAATTCTTGATGCGACGTCATACACTAGTGCACGAGTCGTATGTGTATAAAAAATACGTGTATATTTAAAAAGTGTGGAGGGAATATGGGATATACAATGACTGTTATTGGGTACTCGTCTAGTTTATTCGCTCAACATCCCAGCCCATGATTATATAATATTCAATTATTGTACTATTATTTTTAGTCTGTATAATTTTTGTGTGCATGAATAATCTGAATATTGTTACGTAATACATGGGTACAGTCACATGCCCCTCACAGACTACAGAATGAGTGATCACTAATCAAAGGAAAGGAGAAAACTGCCATTAAAACTTTTAAATGGGCACTTAATGTAAAGAATCGTTATAAGCCAACAATAATATTAATTTTTAAAATAATTTATTTTACAGTAATGCATTAATGCGGAATTATGAGTTATGACCGAATATTTTAGTTTTAGTATTTCGTATATCTAATATAATATTCAAAAAAATGTTTTCAATTTTTGTATTCTAATAGCCTTATCTATACACACAGGTCAACAGGTACAAATTTGAATTAAAATCTTTGAACAATAAATTGTTAGTTCATGGTATTCACTTATCAGTTGTTATTTTGTTAGTTCTATAATTGTTATCAAATGTAACACAAACGGCTCCAGTCGAAATAGGTTTTACGAATACGTAAATTCCTAAACAACTCCGGTATTCGACAACAAAAATTCTTTAAAATTTACTTTCCATATAAAAATGTATATATTTTTAATATATAATTGTATAAAAATAAAAAGTAAAAGTTTGATTTAATAGGTATTATTAATAGAACCTATCGACTATAAGATTGTATTAAAAATTTATTATATTCGGATGAAATATTAAGATATTTTGCATTTAACCTTCAGATAATTACAGAATTTTAGTGCAACAATTCTTTAATGTGTCTTGGTGCGGTGCGTTGGTTGCTTCCAGTCGCGTGCTGCGACAGAGTAATTAACGTCCGCTACTACTAGTTTCCGGATGGGTGACCGTCCAGGTTTTGTAGTAGTAAAAACATTGCCACACACACATACACACACACACACACACACACACACGTGTGTGTGTGTTAAAAAATCTACAGTACCCTCCCCTACAGTTCCACAAGCTAATGGCTCTTGTTGTTAAAACCTCAACCCCCCTCCCACCCAGAAAAAAAAATCTTTAATCTAATCGAAATAAAAAATTAAAACAACAATAGTTTATGAACGTAACATGATTTAATGCAATTGCAATTTAAGTCATTGTATATTATTAATATGACTTAGGGGCATTTCCGACTTCGAAGTCGAAATTCCAACCGATGAACGATGTCGACTATCAAGTCCGTTCGATTGCTGCCACGACGGTCGTGTTTTTATTTTTATAAATTTATAAAGCTATTATTATTATTTGATTAACACCAATACTGCAGTATAATATATTAGTACATCTCGGCCACCAAACGTCGCTCGTCGAAGCCTGTCAACAATAATAATTAAACGTTTGCCACTTGTCAGTAATACGCGCGTGACGTTATCGGGTTACGTATTTTGACTCTCGCTCTCTCTAATAGATAAACGACACGGTTTCGTGTACCTACATTAACATCAGCAACCAAAGTAAGCGAATCAATCCATTAAAAAAATATCATTATTACACATAAGTGATTTCTGAGAATCCAATCCGGGTACCGAATTGATGACGATATTATAATAAATTATACGTTGTCGCACGCTGTATAATATATTTTATACTGCAATTTTATTGTATAGTGCAATAATGCTCGAGATATGATAACAATAATAGTATTAATAACTGCCACCGGTACAACGGTGGTCGATCAATCGCGACGACGTTTTATTAATTCACTTAATTAACGCGCGACTACAGCAAGTCAACACGGCTGCGTTACACGCCGTTCGCGGCGGCACTATTCGGGAGAGAGGGAAAAGACGGCGAGATCAACACGCGCGGCGGGCCAGACGGTGGTACCACCCGCCCGTCATCTTGTACGTCGTTTCACGTTTCTGAACACCAGCCAACAAAACGACACGGAACCGTAGCGGCGTCGTGCGCGTGCATTTCCTGAGCGTTCACTGCTGCTGTTCGCTGTACACGACGCTCTGTCGGCCGTGTGAGAGCGCTGTTGCTGCTGCCACGGCCGTTCCCGTTGACGACGACGCCTCCGCCACGTTGAGGACACGACGGACGGCCGTACGGATGGACATCCGCGGTGGTCGGGATAGGCGTCCGCACAGAGGCCCTCGGGCACCTAGGCGGCCGCAGTGGTCGTCTGACCAACAGCAACGTGTTGTGGTCGGCGCCGAAACGGCAAACGGTTCGGCGGCCGCGATTCCGGTCGCCGGCCTTTACAGACCGCAGCCGCTGCCACCGCCCAGACTGCCATCGCCCCGACTGCTACCACCCGGACTGCAACCGCCACCACGACTGCTACCACCACCCCGATTACCATTGTCACAGCCCCCGCCACCTCGATTATCGCGGCCACAGACTCCATCGACATCTCCAGTGACGGAACAGCCACGGCCGTCAACTCCAAGGTTACCGCCAGTGATGGGACAACAGCCGCAACAGGAATGCCAGATACGGGAATCCGGCGATGGCGTGGAAGACTGCGAAGCGGCCGCCGGAGGAAGTGGCGCGGCCGACGACGACGAACTGCTGGCCAAGCTCCGGTGTCCCAGCGAGAGCGCCGAGGTGGTCGCCGAACGGGAGAAGCGACGACAGCGACGACGGTGCCCCGACTATCCCGGACTGGCGCTTTCCAGTTCTGTGTTCAGCACGGAAACCGGGATGAAGTTCAGCATCATCAGGAACGAATTGCACAACGTGCTCAAGCCGCAACTGCGACGGGTAAGTCGGTGACGGTGTGACCGCGGTGGCGGCGGCGGACTCTATTTGTAGCAGCTGACTGTCCGTCGACCGCCGACTGCCGCCGCCGCCACTGTCGACGGACTATCTCCCCGCATCGCCGACGTGGAACCACCGCGGGTTCTCAACGTTTCACCGCTGCGCCGTACTATATTCCGTCCGTCCGATTCCAATTCCTTCGACTGTCCTTGCTGCCATGCTTCCCTACTCACATCCGTCGTACTTGTAACGCCGACCGCGGCTGAGGTTTCGTCTTCCGATCTTCGATTTTCGATTCTGTTTTCGATGCTACACGATATTGTAGTTTTCGACCTTTGACGACCACTGGTTTGCAGTCGGCCGACAATTATTATTTAAACGTATAATTAAACCGTGGGCGCGGTGCCAACTATCCCAACTGCTGCCGCTGCGGCGGAGCAGATCCCACACCGCATTCCGGGGGACTGACTGTTCGTTCGGCCACCGCCAGCTGGTGCTGTCGCGCCGTCAACCTTCGCGTTCTTTCCGATATTGTTAATACACGCGATGCCATGACGCCGCCGATATTATAATATTTTACGTTATTATTATAGTCATGGTCGTCGCAGCCCTATACTTTAATAGTCATTATTATTATATAATACTATGATTGACATCGCTCGTCTTCGTCGTTTTTGCTGTTGGCACATACACGGGCACCATGTATAATATTGTTATAATCGTCATACTGTTTATATACGCATTCAACAAGTCCGCCGAGGTGTATTTGCTGGCCGAGGGTCTGGGTGTTGGTAGGCATTGATTCCCCTAAACATATACGTGTTGACAATCTCGTATGATCACCAATTAATCATCTTGATTATACTATAACGAAAGTGTTTTTAGTGCGTTTTTACACTATTCCCTCCTTATTTCGCCCCCTTGGAACGTTATTATTACGCTACTGATATGCCAATCGGCGAATACGTCAAAATATGCGGCCTAGCGTTTAACATTCCGCGATATCGATAACCCGACGACAGAGATAATAATGGTTTTAGATAAAAATATTTCACATAAGTGTTGCGTACACAATACTGTACGACCCTATATAGGTGTGTTATTAATTTAGGGCACGGGTATTGTAGTAGTAAAAAACCAACAAAATTGATTGCTGTATGGCTCACTAAAATATCAAAACTTGCACTAAAAACTAACAAAAATTTTGTTGTAAATGTTAATTTAATATTATTATTATTTTTATATAGTTAATACTTTAACAGTATAGTACTTTGAATAAATATTTAATAATCGTTTTTGACATCTATTTCATCTATCACATCTATTTAATAGTTATTTTACGTAAATTAAATGTATTCAAAATTGTTCAAAAAGCATTAGAAAAGTAAAATTACATGAACAAAATTGAAAAATTGTTAAAAATGCCAGAATGTGTAATATATTACATTATGAAATTTTAGATTTTAATTGGTACTTGCATAAAACAAATTTATAATTTAGCGATAATTTGTAAAAAAATATTGTGAATGCAACAACATCCGTGTCCTATTTATTATTGTTATTTGTGGATCATATTATATTTGTAAGAACTCGACAAAGACTGGTGCCTGTCCGCACATTATAATGTATTTTATTATTTCATATAATACGGTGTAGTTAGTTGGTCGCACGTTCGCATTAGGTATTTTACTGTTTTACTACTCACCGGTTACACGTGTATTGATTTATGTTTTTATTCGTGTTTTATGGTTCTCTTTCTCTGTTAGGTTAAAATTGTTTCAAGGGGAGTTACGGTATTACCTAGTATCTAATACAGTAGGTGTGGCCAATCGAAAACAAAACCGCGTGACCAGTCAAATATAGGCGTATTGATATACATAACTTGAAAATGTGTGTGGTTTTGTTAAAAAACACTTATTTTAACATATGCCTTTATATATGGCTTGTTAAAACATCGTAATATCGATAATAGTTATTATGAATTATGAAGTATTGAAATACAATTAAAATAAGTAACATTTTTTCTTTACTGCCATACTGGGTAAATATAAAATCAAGTCCAATAATTATCATAAAAATGACAATTATTTCAATAGTGGAAAACTGATATAAAAATAACACTGTACTTTGCTAAAACTGCCTAAAACAAACTGATTATTGTAATCATTTTTAATACGTAGTATATAATGTATAAATATATTTATTATTCATGTAACGAAATAATCTTTATGTCTATAAAGAAATCGCACATTGGAATTTGCACGTATGCGTGTTTGTTTATACGAATTAAAAATAGAAAAAAACATTAACAATGTTCGTATGTGTTGTTGAATAGGTTTTAACAAATAAAATGATGACGAATGATATTGTAATATGTTTTATTAAATAGTCTGTAGGTATGTGTATTGTAGAAGAATATTTAAGAATTTATAATGATTAATGTGTGGTAAAACTGATAAACTTTTGTTTTACATTCATAATTTATTTCAGCTTTTAATAAACACTAAAAATATATCGTAACCATGCACATTGCAAAGTGCAAACCGTTAGAATCTTAGGTCATATACTAGTATATATGAGGTTAGAATAAACAGTTTGAATTCTTTCAAGTCCCTTGATTAAAATCTGTGTTCACGAAATACATAGTAATGATTAATGAATATAAATCGTCTCGTTTTATACACTCGCGGCTCACGCTATTCACGCATACGAGCGTATATTCACAGAATATTTTAATAACTCGATGGTTTGCATTTCATAAGAACTGTAACGGCTTGTATTCTAGATGAAAACACGACTTTAGATCATGCATGGCGATTTTGTCTCGTCGTCCCTAGACTACTAAACATTTTTTAAATACATTTAATTTTTATTTGACCGAGCCTCAAAATGGTATACCTTCCTCCCACCACACACACCCTTTTTCATCACGGTAACTCGTTCGTCGTGTTTCATGTGTTGTCATCGGTATTACGGAATAGGTGTAAATAATAGCATCGTTGTACGTAAAAGGCGAAACACCGTCGGGATACACGGGACGTCATGACATGCAGGTGTTACGAAAGGAAGAGAACGTATGTGGTGATGATTACAAGCGAAAAGTCTACGCCGCCGCCGTCGCCCCTTATTTGGCGAACACTTGTCGCGCGTGTCAGTGGTACGCGCCCCTGCGCGGTTGCTCGCAAAACAATAATCAACAATAAAGCATTATCATATTAATATATTATGGTCTGGCCGATCGTTACAAGACAAGTTCGGAGTCCCGTCCAGTCCGCTCGGCTTTTGTGTTCGTCGGTATTGAGTGGGCGAGGGGTGGAGCGGCGCTGCGCGTTGAGGAAAAGCCGTCCGGGACGAGATTTCTGCGGACGCGCCGACCGTCCGCGGAACCAGTTTGAGATATTTTTGCGCCGGCCGGCCGGCCGGTCTCGGTCGACGCCAAATACGAATGAAATTACCGCCACCTCGACCCGGCGACGTGTCGAAAACCGGCAACGTCGCCCGTAAGGCCACCGCCCCGACGGCACTTTGCCGGCGCATCGGACTGGCGGGGCGGGACGCGCGCATGACCCGCGTACTTCTGTGCGTGTGTGCGTGCGTGTGCTCTGTGCGCGAGTATTGTATTCGTCCTCCGACAAACCGTCGTCGTAGGTATTATTATTGTCGTAAATACAATATTGTATATTATTATATTTATATTTACTATAATATAGTTTTGTTGGTTACTGGTTAGCCGTTAGCGAGCGAACAAACGATCGCGGCGCGCGCGCGCGCGTGTGTGTGTGTGTGTGTGTGTGGCAGTGGCTTCTGCAGTGTGTCCCCGCAACCAAAACGTTGCACGTAACCAACGTAAAAATATTAGCGGTCGTCATCACCACTCACCGTCGTCAGTGGTTGTTGTTCCCACTAGCAGTGTCAGTGACTCAGTGTGCGTTTGCGTGTGTGTACGTGGTCTGTGTGTGTTGTCCGTCCGTCCGTTACCGCGACAAACGCGTGCCGGCTAACCGCTGTCGTCCGATTTTCCCGGACAACGAAAACGCCCACGTCGTTCCGACCCGACAGCGCCGTTTTCCCGTCTACCCATTTCCACCCGTCAGGCACGCGAGGGCGGCGGCGTAAGTGCGCGGTTTTCCGGTCGTGTCCCCTTGTCGCGAAGTCGCCATGACCACCATACAGCAGGGTTCGCTGTTGGACGTGCTGAAGAAAAAGATGCGTCAGACCAAGGAGGAGATGGAGAGGTATAAGGAGGAGTGCGAGGATTTCCACAAGAAACTCCAGATGGAGGTCATGAGACGCGAGGAAGTACGTTGAGTTTTTCCGACATTACAAATATTATTGCTATTTTGAAAAAACGCCCTTCCCTCCCCCAACTTGTCTGGTCGTGGGCCATCGTTGTG
Source organism: Pentalonia nigronervosa (assembly GCA_014851325.1). NCBI lineage: Eukaryota > Metazoa > Arthropoda > Insecta > Hemiptera > Aphididae > Pentalonia > Pentalonia nigronervosa. The sequence goes on from JACXSJ010000271.1 coordinate 169,029, forward strand.
TCCCGTCCATGTTTTTCGTGCAGGGTTTTTATATCTAGCAAGACACCATAATTACTATCTATGATCATAATAATATGTCAACGAGGCTTAACCAAATCATCATTGCAGTTTATTTGAACCGTGTGCCGTTTCATTGCTGACAAGGGCTTTTAGTGGGTGGTACAAAAGATCTCCGTTTGTAAGATATTTTAATCGACTCGACTCTTGTGTCACGTCCTTTCTGCGATATTTTGTATTACACTTTTGAATTTTAGTTGAAAAATATTGTAATTGCTTATGTGGTTGTCTGTATTTCAAATAAATTTTGATTTTTACATCATTTCGATATCTTTCTGATTACCTATCCATCTACATTTCTCTGATTTATACTATTAATGAAACAAATATGACTTGATTTTGATTATCCTACAAGAAAGTTATCAGTGTAAAGTACCCATTTGGAAGTTTTTACTCATTAGGTAGTTGTTAATATTTTCATGTATTTATCAAATATAGTATAAGTGCAATGGTTAACGTAAGAATGAACTTATCTTGGAAACAGGTAGTTGCAGTGGTGGCTCGAAGAAGGTATATTTGAACCACGTGATTCATAAAAATATTAATGGGTGTGTGATTTGCCATTAGGATAGGTGTAACTGGTATAGGGGTAATACAGGTCTTCCACGATTAATTGTACATTGACCAACCAATAAAATACCCATTATTTAACCTCCAGTATAACAACCTATGAATTCACTATTAGGAGTACAGTGAGAAAAATGTTAAGGGTGGGTAGTATAAAAATAATAAATGACTCGATCAAGGAAAAAAAAATTCAAGCTGCTACTGGAGAGTTACATAATTTTATTGATAATTTGGTAATTGGCTTCAAGTCCAGTTATTCAGTTAGGTATTCTATTTACTTGTAAAGCCATTATAAACGACATGATATTTGGAAACAAAATATTTAACTATGCACATTTTATCCATGACCATTATTGTGTTATGTTTTAATTTTAGTTGTTTAATATGCATATTTTTGATCTTAACTTAAAATTCAAAATGTAATTATTTTTAAACTAGGAAAGTGTATACCTAGTACATTTAATGCAAATATTCAACAATTAATCAGTACAATACCTATGCTAAATTAGCTTTTTATTTGTTTATGAATATAAAAAAAAATACTTGATATTACCTATGAGATTTGTTGTTGATATTTTTATTTTGCTTAAAGCTAAGAATATTTTTCTCCATACATTATTCTAGAAAATTAAGATTTGTAGTTGACATTTAACCAGCCATTAGTCATTATACTCATTAGTCTTGCCATTAGTCAACTATAGAAACCAATAATCTAATATATTGTTAGCAACTAACTATATATAACTTATTTATTCATAACTAGTGGAGGCAAATAATTTTAATTACCTAATTGTTAAAAAATACCAAAGCGTTATCTGAATATCTATTTTATTGATTGTTACAGTTATTGTTTGAATTAAAAATTGAAGTTTGTGTTATAATTGCAAATGTTATACCTACCATGGAACTAATAGTCCACATATTTTTAAATTGCTCATAGTTCATATCACTAGATTTAAATATAATATAAATAATTGTTATTTATTATTTGGTAAAATAAGAGTTATACTTAATTTATTCAATTTAATGTTTTTTTATGTAGCATCTTAAACAAACCTTAAAAATTGTTAATACTGATATGATTTAAGGTATTTAAACACATGTATTATTGCATAAAAACTTTGAGTTTATTAGCTGAACAGTTTGATAGTATGTAAAATTAAGCTGATCATTCAAGGTTATATATGGAATGATGAGGCGTGATGAAATAATTTATCTCTTAACAATGGGTTTCATGTATGTTAAATATATAAACAGTTTTGTCTGCTGTGAATTCAGGAAGTTACGGCCTAGGTTGGGTTTCCTGTTAATTTGATATTTTACACCTGAATATATATAAATTAGGATATTTATGTAATGTTTACTTTTATGTAAAACAATCCTGTTTAAATATAGCCATATAAGTCCAATAAAAGCCTCTGAATTATTTCCACCACATAAACATCATTATGTTAAATATTTATTGTTTATATTTTATTACAGGCTGAAAGTGAAGTTGCTGCACTTAACAGGCGTATCCAATTGCTGGAAGAGGACCTTGAAAGGTCTGAAGAGCGCTTGGCCACGGCCACTGCTAAGTTGGCCGAGGCATCTCAAGCTGCTGATGAGTCTGAACGGTAAGTGTGTGTTAAATGCTTGTCAAAGGTATTAGTATTTTCAGGATTTTAGGTATCTATAGATTATTTTCATCTTGGGTAATATTTTGATCTCAAAGAAACATTTATACTAGTCCCTGTCCCTACATTTATTTTGATAATATCAAATAGATTTAAAATCTGGTTTTAAACATTAAGAACCAATTAATTTAATATTTTCTTGTAGATAAATACAATTATTCAATGTGAATAAATACTACTTATAATATTACTTACATTAAACATTTTTTGTCCTAGACAGATAATAAATGTAAAAGTAAAATTATTTATTATCTATTATGTTAAGCTAAATATATTTTAATAGGCTCATTAAACATAGTATCAATTTTAAAATGTTAAAAATCATTATATTTACATTATCTTGTTGTAAATACTGTCACGTCGTCTTTATGTAGGTAAGTTTAAATTACCAATATATATATCTATTACTACTACCATTACCAATTTTTTGTCTGACATTTGTCTGATTTAATTTGCAAGATGTTTTAACTATAGTATCGTACTCAATTACTAATAATATGAATTAACTAACACCAGTTCCTAAAAATGTTATTAAAACTTTCCTTAAGTGAATATTGTGTGCATGTACCTAAATCAAATGTAAAAACTATAAATCAAACTTGATGTGAATCAAGATTATATATTTATAATATAATGATATTTTTATTTTAAAAGTTTAAAAATACTGAATGTATTAAAATTAAAAAAAAAAATAATTATAAAATGATGATCTTGCTCAACTTATAATCACTATTTTTTGGATGGTATTGGTACAAAACTGTTTTTATCTATAATTCTGTAACTATAACAACCAATAATCATAATTATATGGTAAAATTTTTTTATAAATGAAGGTTATTAAATGTACCTAAGAAAAAATGGGTTTAAATTTTTAGATCATATTTTTTCTTAAACTTTCATTAGAATTACCTATTCAAATCTCCTTAAAAAGTGAATAAAAAACCATCTTCTGACCAAGTATAAACATTTACTTCTTGCTAAATACAACCTTGAAATAGGTATACTTTAAACTTCGGAAATTTTCATCTTAAATTTAAATATTTATTTGTATTGGATATTTAAAATTTTGTACAGAATAGATAAAGATTATTAAAAATATCTTGGTATAGACATAATTAAATTAACAGGCATGTTAACTAAAGTTTAATTTTTGTTATCATCATGCATGTTCCTTAGACAAAAAAAAACCATGTCAAATAGATACTGTGAACTGTTATTATAGTGTTCAATACTCGAGCGTTCATAGTCTGGAAGACATTTTGTACAGTGTTATGTAGCTGATATGCCTTATTTAGTCATGGGTATAGATAATTGTCAATTGAATTAAAATGTTTTTAAGTATAACTATAGATACTTAATTCTAAAATAATGAATGATATCTATATTTTTAATCAGTAGGTTTTTAATCAATATGTTTTACATTTATATCAAGGAAAATGTTCTTTAATTATAAATTTAAAATTAGTAAATTATATGATGACAAAGATTAAAAGCCATAATATATAGACTAAATTAAAATAAACTACTTTGTATCCATAATATATAACTTAATCCTACTCTTTGTTGAGGTTTAGAGGTAATGATATAGCTTATATTTGTATTATATCTATTATTTATAATATAAGAATCTTATCAAAATTTAAAAAATACTGTCATTTTGAAAACTTAAATTATTTTTATTTTATTGAGTAAACTCTGCTTGTTTTTTTTACACATAAATTATGGTTTGAATTATTATAAATATTTAAAGAGGATACATTTATTTTTTTTAACCTTGCATTCTTAGAAATTTGATTAAATTGTACATATTATTTTATATTCTGTGTTCTAATTTGTCTAATGTGTTCAGTGATATAAGTTTATAGGCATCTATTATCCAATTTTTTTAAGATTCGTATTAAAATTAATTATTTCTGTTCATTTTTTTTCTTCAAAATCATTATATTAATGGTTTATTTTATAGTTTATTTTACTTTTATGCATCAAATGAGTTAATATTTTGACAATAGATAACAGTTTTTACAATAACATTTCATAAGAGATTCTTAATTAGTTACTTAATAAGAAATAGGCAAATTATAAACAATAATATATTACACAAAGTAAATAATCGACTACTTTTACTAACTTGTTTTCAAGTAGAAAATATTAGTTTAAATTATAAATATTGTGTACTACTTACTCGCCAAAACAATAACGTTGTGTGTGCATCTGTTTGATGTGTTGTTTGTAAATTAAAAGGATCCGAAAAGCATTGGAGAACCGAACAAATATGGAGGATGACCGAGTAGCCATTCTCGAAGCTCAATTGGCACAAGCCAAACTTATTGCCGAAGAGGCTGACAAAAAATATGAGGAGGTAAAATAATAGCATCTGAGTATTTTTTAAATTGTGTAATTTTGAATTATTTTACAACCTTGTCCTTATATTCCTGATAAGCACAAAAACACGACGTGGCTACATGGACACTGTAGGTATATTGTTCATTTGGCTGATTTGGTTAGGGCAATTAAAATAAATAGATTTTTGTTAGGAGTTATAAATTCCTTGAGTAGATTAATTGATAGGTACAATTTATTATACACTAGATTTGTAGGGAGTAACTTATTGGTTGGGATTTATACAGTGCACGTAAGGTGTTGGAAAACCGCAGTTTGGCCGATGAAGAACGTATGGACGCTTTGGAGAACCAGCTAAAGGAAGCCCGATTCTTGGCTGAAGAAGCTGATAAGAAATATGATGAGGTGAACGATAGTGTGTTACTAACACTATTAAATCGTTATCTCACTTGAATTTTACTAATGAATAATTTTACAAATGCCAGTTGTGTGCAACTGAAATATGGCATAATGTGACTCATACAAAATCTGTGTGAAAACAAATGAGTCTATAAAATGGACATTTTATTACTAATGGCTTAAAGATAATAATAAACCATCAGCTAAAATATTGGCGCTTTTGCTGTTGTTATATTTTTATGAGTTTTGGCAGTTTGTGAAAACAATTATTTTTATTTTATTGTTTTGTGAATTTAAACTTTACCATTATTAAATTGTTTATATTACCTAATTATCATTGTGTATTGAATCCAAGTAATAATGACATTTTAGATACAAAAATATATCTATTTCAAAATTATATAATATTGACATAGGCTGTTATAATTCTAAGAACAATTGTCAGGTTTTTTTCTGTTATGTTTTTGTTTTTAAAGATATTGTAAGAAAAATTATTACATATTTTTTAAGTTTATTTTGAATTTTATTTTTGTGTTAAATAATGAAAAATATCATAAGATTTATTATGTATTTACAATTCTATTATAAAAACTAAAATGTATATTAAATTTATTTATTTTAAAGTCAATCTAAAAAATAAGCCTTGTTCAGATTATCATTATTGTATGAAATTGTACTACTTAATAAATCGTGATTTTGCGTAATTCATGTTACACACGTAATTTATATACATTTTTTTGTTCATTACAGACTTATACAAAACTGTATGCTTTTAATGATAATAAATAATAGTATCTATTATTATTTTATTATTATTATTATTATTATTATTATCATTCACAATGTTAATGTTTTGGTAATTAATTTAAGTTTTCTAGAAACTAATGGGAGATTTAATAATTTATCTAATATTTGTTGATATATTACTTTTCTTGTCTAACTGAATAAATCAGTATTTCTGTTTTAATTTATTTTTTTATTATTTTGAACATATAGTATCATAATTATTATACATATTATGATTCTGAAAATGTAATCAGTCATATCAGTATTAAGCAATTCAAAGGTGAACATCGACTCTGTAATGAGTAGTGACTCCAATATTATGTTCAGCCAGTATGAATGTACAATATTAATATTGTAAGAGAAGTTTTTCAACGAGTTGGTGTAATGGAGTTTATAACAAGTTACAAAAGTAACAGATTGTTGTATGAATATAATAAATATAAAATTAAAATCACAAGTGGATAGACGATTAGTGGACACGATGATATTAAATACAATTAATATATAACCCTGCAAATCAAGCGATCTTTAGTGTAATCTCAGTCAGAGATTGTGTGTACACTAATGGCGGCATAATAATAATAATAATAATAATTATAATAATTATAATTATAAAAAAATGTTAATGTTATTGCGGTGGCGTATAGTTAGTGTTATCTGCATTCCCCAGATTGTGTTGTATTAAAAAACAAAAAATTATCACTATTAGGATTTTTACTCGAAAAATGATGGTACGACAGTTACATAGGCGTTACATACTTGTTGTATGTGTAATAATATATTCAACGCAACGGGAACCTGGGAAAAGGATGTTTTCAGTCTGTAGAGAACTGGTTTGTTGTCCGAGAAGTGAATTTTATCCATTATAATAATATTCTTCTTCGAAAATACACATTCTGTTATAATTATATTATGTATTGAAAAATACTTGAAACGACGTACACTGCGCGCGTGATATAATCGTTGAATGAAAGATTTTTAAACCGTATAATAATATAAACAATTAAAATAAAACCATATTAAGACGTCGTTGTTTTTAGCAAATTCGTATAGGTGGACAAGATATTTTGATTGGTTTGTGGGTACAGATTTTTTTTATCAATACAATTGCTGTTAAATGTAAATACTAAAACAGCAATAATGTCATAATATTATATAACAATATCAGTTTTCGAATAAAAGGGTATGGCTGGACTCCCGGGGGTTGTGAATATTGATAAATATTGATAGCGTGTCTTTGAAAAATAAAATTAATATATCTATGGTTATTCAACTAACTCTAAGACTTATAAGTTTTTGACGATCGACGGCCATCAATTACAAATTAAAATCATTTCAGTTTTCTAAAAAATCCTATGGGAATAACAACGTTTACAATCGGTGCAACGTCCGATTTTCTTGTTTGGACAAAATATAATATATATTATCACGTTGTGAGGAGGGACTAAGAATTTTATATTATTTGGTTTTTTTTCCCTCCCGTTTGCATTTACAACAAATTAAATGTACGCAGTTTTTTCCACGGTCGCAAATCAGCGTTTTCGTTACCTCGTATCACTAGTCCCACACACATAATATAATATACATAAATGTGAAAAATTAATATTATTTTCTCACGACCTATGTATTCGACGTATTTAAATTTTATATAAACGACGAAATTGTAATTCCAAGGTCTTAACGTTTTATGTACGCGTATCATATACATAATAATAATATGATGTAGGTACAAGGTATGTAGATCTGTAAAATCGAAAACACACGCTTTATAACGCACGAAATCAAAATTTTAAATAATCTAGCAGAAATAATTTCTTAAACTTGCACACACACGCGTCCGATATGAATCGTCGTCCTTAAGCACACCTGATTATTTATTGTTTTCCGAAATCTGATTGAAATAATTTCTAGGTATACATAATCGCTTTTCCATATAATGTGTTCGAATATCATGTTACTTACATACTTATCCCGTACGTAATCACATACAACACGTATAATAATATGATGTTACTTTTAACTTCAATATTTGGGGACGGAATCACCATAAACTAAATAATGTTATGTAATATATTTTTAAAAATAATCAATAGTCGTGCAGTCTTAAAAATCGACTTGTTCGAACTGTTAATGGAGTTTTCTCGTACGATGACTAATGATGACATAATAATAATATGACGTAGGTATCTAATAATATCAATAATATGTCTAATTACTTAATAGGAAGTGACATAATATTGTTAAAATAAAAAGTATACCATTTTGGTATTTCTAACGTTGACGTCGTGTGCGATGCACGCTCGATGGATAATAACTGTAAAAAGGAGAATACAAAGAATACGTTTAAAACATAGGTAATGATAATAACAAATCATTATTGTTTCATCGATGAGCTAAAATTCCTGACGTCGAGGCGATCCACATTTTTGTCAACGTGGTCGTTACAATATAATATTACCATACAGAGCGATTCTGTCGGCATTGTCGTGCCGAACAAACGCTCGTCCCTCAATCAAATTTTGTATTTTTAGATGATATACATTTTAAATTACAATGCTATAATTTTCTAAGAAAATGTTTACTATTATTTTAGGAAAAAAATAAAATTCACTTTTTTAATTTTTTATCCCTTGAGGAGCCGCAACACCAACAATTGTTTTGTCTGCATCACGCATAATATGGCAACATATATTTCGTACTTCCACAAGTTTATTTATTATAAATAAGGATAATTCCTGTACAGTGTGCATTGGCCTGATAATATTTTATTTTTTTAATTTTAAAGAAGTTGTTAATAGTTAAGAATAAGTTAAATTAAAATACGCTTATTTTGATAAAAAATTAAAATAAAAATCGATCGGGACCAATGCACAAGAAATAATAATCTCTATAAAACATGCAATAGATGTTCGCCTTGCCATCAGGCTTAAATTGAACTAGAGATTCGTCATCGTGGAAGTATTGAGTACCTTTGTAGTTTGTCGCTAGAGAAAACAAATGTTCAAGAATAATATTTTTATGAAATGTCCATCTATAAAATATTTTAACGAATATTGAAATAATAGCTTTCTATTTACAACTTTTGAGCTTTCGAACAACTCTATAAGTGGAGTATCTTAAGACAATTTTGAGGGGTATCCCTTGCTACTGTTGTTTTATACTATATATGTATATATTCATTTAAATGCTTTTGTGTAAAAAAACATCTTAAATATTAATTCAATAATTTTACGCCGAATATTCATAAAAATACGAAAAAATTTTACATCTTCAAAATACTTAATCAGATAATTAAAAATTGGCAGTCGCATAAAAAAAAACTGCTAAAACTTCCGAAACTCGCCGAAACGACAATTGTTATACGTGTTACGTTAAACAATCACTTTATATACAATAGGTTCACCAATAAATGATAATAGTCTCTAGACACACCTTACTTACTATTACGCATATAGGATTAGTGCATTTTTCTATAAGTATCGGAAGCCACGATTTTTCCAAAATTGTTTTTAGAATGTAGTGTTATTTGAATTTTAGTTCGGACGAATTAATTAATAATGAACTAATAAAACTTATCAAATAATTAATTTCGACTCGTCGATCGAACTATATGTTTTATTATTATCATTACCTACGTTTTAAACGTATTCTTTGTATTCAATACTGTTCTTATAATATTATCCATCGGCGAATTTTATTTAATTGTAACAAGAAATATTCTCGTTTAAATTAATCCGCTCGAAGTTTCAAACGCTGTCTTGTAAATTTGTGCGGACACTGTAATCATCGCGAAAGTTTGCGTGTGTAATGTTATTAGTTGTAAACTCATTCGGCTAAGACACATTTTTTTTTTCAAATAACGAGTATTGTTATCGTTTTGTATTTGTTTACAAATAGAATAAAAATAATAACTCAACTGTGTCTTAGCCGAATTGGTATTCGTTATAAAATTATGTGTTATTACTTATTATTGATTGATAATTATAATATATCTGCGAATATTTGTTTATATAGCTGGTTAATTTTATATACAAATTTTCTATATTAAATTAGCAATTAAAATTAAAAATAAATTTTCGTATACTCGTTTATTTGTAAAATACGTTTTAATACCTATATCGCTCAGTATTTTTTTTTTTTTTTATGTAATGTAATCTTAAGTTGAATGTTAATCTTTGTATTGTACAACGTTATCGTCTATAAAGCCGGTTTACTTGGATTCAATAGTAATTTTGTTATAAGCAATATAGTTTACATAATTATAAGTGTATTATAGAATAACTCGTTAGGCTTTGTTTGGCTTGTCAAAATCTAACAATTTCAATGTCTTTGTGTTCCTTTACATAAACATACTATTTATATTGACAATTTACATTACAATCATTCCTAATCAATAATAGTCGCATTGTTAATACGTTGTATAGTGTTACGAACTAATATAATATTTAAATGTGGTGTAGCTACGATATTGGGCACTGTAATATGAAACACCACCTCACATTCCACAATAATAAACCGTTAGCTTCAACCATTATAGTCCTGGCGTTGTCAGGATCGACTAATTCATCTTGACTTTCTCACCTATTCCTTGGCTATCAACTGTTTTGACCGTTTCTATTGGTTAAAATGTATGATTATGCACTCGTTACCAGTGTTTTAGTGGTAGTATCTCGTTTATATTATATGGTGCATTGGCGTCCGTCACTGATTAATAATTATAATAATCTCATTAGGTTAACAGCTAATTGCGTTTGTTGTAATTTGTATTATTTTTTTTTTGATGGTAAGAGATGGCCAATGATCATAGAGGTATTTATTTTACGTCATAGGAAAAAAAAACAGCAATGTAGGCCGCGAAAGTGTAATTTTTCATGAAGCTCAAATATTTATTTGCTGTGCCCACCTCGTAGATATTATCCTCGTTGCACCACTCTTTACATAAATACATGTATATATTACAATGTGTGTGTGTTTATTAATTTACTTATTTCTTAATATTTGCATAAAACAAAAAAAAAAATGTTAAAACCGTTTTGTTTAATAATCTTTTTTGGGTAATTATTGCGATTAGGTAGCGCGTAAGCTGGCCATGGTTGAAGCCGACTTGGAAAGAGCCGAAGAACGTGCCGAATCGGGCGAATCGTAAGGACGATTAATAAATCATTAGATTTACACATAATATGAAAAACACTTAAAGGAAATTGTTGGATAATTTTTATGATTGCGAGTTTTCGTTGCTTTAGCGGAACATATATACTGTATTATGGTATACTATTATTACATCAAATAATACTATACTATGCTTAAATAATTGTTGCGCGCATAAAATAATCATTAAGTTATTTTGGGCTTTGTTCACAACCACAGATATTTTCATAAAAAAAAAAAACTGAAGCTTCATAGTTTCCATTCGGCAGCTGTTTGAATTTTTTTTCGTTTTCGTTTTCGGTTTTGATTTTTTTTTGTTTTTGTGTTTTGTGTGTTTTTCATCTATCCATATTATATAATATTAATTATAATGTTATACATGTCCTATATCCTTGTATGTCCAATCTGTCCAAGATATTTTATTATTTTTAGTTTTTTGCATGAAATTAGTTTTTGCTATATTTTTTTTTTATTTTCAATTGCAATTAGGTCGGCCGTAAATTGGTCATGATGGAACAAGATTTGGAAAGAGCTGAAGAAAGAGCTGAACACAGCGATGCGTAAGTATATTAGTCGTTTTAAAATCGAAAAATGAGAAACGCGCACTTATAAAAAGAATTTAAAAATACTTCCACCCTTACTTTAGACCATAATTAGATGACTACTTTTTGGTAAGTGCTGAATAACAAAAATGTACACGTTTTATGTGTATATATTTTGTTGTATTTTTGCTTTATTTGAAAGTAGTGTGTGTTGCGTCCGAGTGGCTTCATCGCAATCAAAAATTACCAATTTTTTCTGTTGTAATATTTACTCATGTAACTTTTAAGGGTATTTAGTAGACAAACAAATTATTTTTAAATTTTTGATCACATTATAGAAACCCTTAAGCTTGAGTTGATATTTCTAAAAAAAAAACTCAATAGTGAACATAATTATTTTGTGTACTACTTGTTGAACTAATTCAATGTTATTTCATATCCTATAGAAAAATCGTGGAATTGGAAGAAGAATTACGTGTTGTTGGCAACAACTTGAAATCCCTCGAGGTTTCGGAAGAAAAGGTACACGTATACAATTCAGTTAAATTAAATACATTTATTTATATGACCAATAAGACGTTTACAAAATAATATTATATAATATTTACCAATGGATGCTATGGATAAACCAATGATTGGCATATTTCAAACTATTAAATTATTAATTCAAAATATTTTTATAAATCAATATCTATTGACTGAAAGTTAGGCCGCAGTAAAAAATAACTATTTAGCCAGACAGTACGAAATGGGGAAATATTTTTCATTCAACCATCTTGGGCAATTTAATTTTATAAAAATAATTGGAACGGACTTATATAAGATAAAAAATAATTTAGTTAATTTGAGTTTAAATATTTCTATTTAAGATTCAAATATAATAGATACCTAGATGTATTCAGATTTACAACGTCTAACGCACATTTCAGAAATGCATAAACCCTTAAAATATAGCGTTAAAAAATCTTATTCTATTAAAAATTTCTAAATTTCTAACTAATGATTTTGGACAGGCAAATCAACGTGAAGAAGAATATAAGAACCAAATTAAGACTTTGACCAACCGTTTGAAGGAGGTATTTTATAGAAAAAAAAAAATACAATTCACAGGCTGCGTTTGTTTGCATTTTAGCCTGCTTAAGAAAATTAAAAAAAAATACCACCAAGGCTTATAACGTACTTACACCATTCGTACCGTTTTTATATAACTAATAATAAAAGTGTGATTTTGATATGAAGACACCTTTCCCACGAAACTTACTACATACACCCCCACTAAACATAGAAAATCACTTTGACAAAATCAAATATAACAATATTATATATTATACTCTTTACGTGTGTTATAATACTTTTGTCTAACTTGATATTTATTTTTTTTTTTTGCAAATTGGTTTGTACACGCTTAACTCACAAACACGGCGCACGTTTATATACTTAAAAATAAATATAGGCCACACAAAGGGAAGAAACATTTGAGGAACAAGTGAAAGGTCTAGGAGCACAGCTCAAAGAGGTATAAGCTCAATACATATTTAATACACTTCTTAATTATTATAATATATAATGTTGATTTTACATTTTTCTCGTACCTTTTAATAATTTATTATCTATGTGTCTTTCTCCACTGATCGTCGTAACTCAATTTTGGACTCGATATTGAAGCTCCGTTGAGTATAATATACAGAACAACTGTTTTTTATCACGACTGTTCGTGTATAATACATGGTCACGGTAACATGAAAAAAAAATGTAATAAACAATTTTTTTCATTATTATTTTGAAGTTTTTGTCTCGTTGTATACGATAAACTATATTATAATTGTTAATAATGCACATCTTGATGCTTTCAATGCGTTCACAGTTTTCGCACGATTTTCCGCACACGTCGTCCGTCAATCGTCATATTATTTACATATAATATTAATAATAATCTTAAATCTAAAGTTTTCGTTTGTAGTTCATAACACCGTGTTTCGTTAATAATAACACAAGATTGTTTTATTTTAATTTATTTATTACATTTTAAACTATACTGCATGGTTAGCATCCATGTGTAGTGAGTACAGAGTGTATATTACAAAAATTTGATATTTTCACTAATAATAATATTTTTTATAATTTGTTTTCAAGTGTAATGCCACCAAATCCTCGCGATATACACTCTGTATAATACACATATATACTTGTGTTTATTCGTTAAAAAAATAACAAAAAAACAAAACCGTAAATATTTAACAAGCATTAATCGACACTCGATTTTTTTTCACTTATAGGCTGAGGCTCGCGCTGAGTTTGCCGAAAGATCGGTGCAGAAATTGCAGAAGGAAGTCGACAGGCTTGAAGGTGAGTTCTACGTTTCCCTCATACATTATTTATTTTCAAAAAAATTACTATATCAGGTTACAGTCTTGGGATCGATAATTTATTATAATAATTATATGTATACTAAGAAAATCAGCAATATCTAAACGTATAAAGTGTCATATAACGTCTTATTCATGATATTATGTATACTGTCATCTGAGTTTTGCATTATAAAACTGGTGGGGTTCCTTGAAATAAAATTCCTCGGTCTCCACCAATTTTATGTGCACGACGTCTAGTCTTCTACACTCCGGTTCACGAGAGAACGACCGTACTCCACGTATCCGACTGATGGTCGCGAGCCAGATTTTGTCCCGCCATAGTTTCATTCTCACTGCTCTCACTATAGACAATGCGCAGCGATGGATGAGTTTGTGCGGTCGGATTCTAGTGGGCCAGAGTATATAGTCCACAAAATATTTGCGTCATGATCTAAGATTGTCGACGTTTTTCAATGTTACGACGGGGAGGCGCATGGTGAACAATCCAGAATTATACCTACTAAAATATAAAAAAAAAAATAAATAAATAAAATGTGTTTTTTTCGTGCGTTTGAGATTGTTTTCTAATGCCGCGTTCGTGTGTTGTCCGAAGTGCTCTAATCAAATAACGCCAATTGTGCCACTTTTGTGTCTATTATATAATTTTAGTAATAATACGATGATAATCTGAACTCTGTGCGTGCGAATGTTTATAACAATAATCCAGTACGAGTATCGTTGCGATATATTCGATGTACAACGAACTCGCAGACACACATCATCATCCTCGGTGGCGCCGAACATAACATCTTACGCTGTCTCAAGTGGTGGTGCAAATTCGGATTTGAGCAGGTGAACTACCAAGAAAATCTCGGTGGGCCGCTCAAAATATGGTCCGGTTATGAGTGTTTGGTCGTAATTTTATTTTTATATGGCAATGAGAAGTTAGGCCGAACATTAGTAGAAAATATAAATGAATCGAATTATAAAGTCGTACCATAGTTGTAGCTGTAATCAAACGTCAGGAATCCAAAAACTCGGCGGGCCGATACCTTGCCTATCTGGCACTGTGGTGGTGTAAATATTATTAGAGCGACACTATAATATGTATACTGTTAACTTAAACGTATGCATATTTGCACCTTGCACGTGCTTGTGTGGTGTACATTTTAACTAAATTTTGGTTTTTTTTAGGGTGAGAGTTCATTTACCAATATTCTGGCGATTTAAATTTACATTTCGGCGCCACCAAATTTATCATCCTTGATTCTGTATTTTACATAATTTATATTTATATTTTTGGTACTTAGAGTTTTATTATTTGTTTGTTATTAAACATTATCTCCAGTAGTTTAATGACTTGTATTTAGATATTGTTTTTGTTTTTATTTTTAAATTTTCACTTGTTTGTGCATGTTAGCTAAATGTTTTGTTTTCATGTGTGACGCGCGTTTGTGTTTTGCTGTGGACCTGACGCAACACAGACGACTTAACTGGCGAAAAG
Organism: Pentalonia nigronervosa; assembly: GCA_014851325.1. Taxonomy (NCBI): domain Eukaryota; kingdom Metazoa; phylum Arthropoda; class Insecta; order Hemiptera; family Aphididae; genus Pentalonia; species Pentalonia nigronervosa. The sequence goes on from JACXSJ010000271.1 coordinate 184,396, forward strand.
GAAAAGAACAAACATCTGCAAGAGGAAATGGAGGCCACCCTGCACGACATTCAAAACATGTAAAATAACATACAGTCCCACGTTTTCCTTCCCCGTCCCTTCTTAGCAAATTTCCTACTCCTTATTAAAAATTATCTAATATTATTATTTAATTTTTTAAACAATTTTTTTTTATACTTTTACACTCGTTATATTTATGTTTTGTTTAACATTTCCGCACTCCATACTAACTTCGTTATTGCACAGGTTTGACTATACACATTTCAATAATTCACTTATTTATATTATAATTTATAATTTTATTCTTTTCTTTCTTCTTCTATCACTTTACTACTTATACTAACCTTTTAAACGACTTTTAATACACTACTAACGCCTATATTCGAATGTTTATTATACATATGTATGCATCGTGTTGACGAAAACAACCCTCGAATAAATGTTGGTCTTTCGTTGGAAATTTTAGAATCATTTTTATGACACAGATAGCACCGGTGGGGGTGTCGTAGGTTAATTTGAATCGCATTAATTATTAACTTCGTGTCCGACTGTTATTGAATATTCGAAGGCAATGAATGTACTAATAATGTCCGCACTTCTTATTATTTGAGTACAGTATTGCTGCACATAATGAAATCTTAAAACAATAGAACTGTATTCAATTCCGGATATATTCTCTAACAACACACCTTGACGTTAACTGACTAGTTTACAGTTTCAATTTCAGTCTATAATATAGATAGGTACGAGTATAGGACTGCACATAATGAACATTTTACGATGAACAGAATGAATCATATTCACACATTATATGCATTACGCCTATCTACAACAGATGTATCTATGTAAATCTATAAACTATTTAAAATAATAAAAAAAAATGCGTTTCATTTGTTCGTTTTTCAGTATTTCAAATTATTAATAGGTATTATAGTTAATCGGTGATTATTTTAATTGTAGACTCTGCAGTCTGCATGTTCGGCCAACACTGTAATTATTAAAATATGTTTAGACATTTGTATTTGGTTTTTTGTAAAATTTGATTTTTATTTTAATAGTAACTTCTTAGATACTGTTGTTAAAACATATAACTAATATTTCTACGTTATAATTTTCATACTAAACATAAATCTATCACTAATGAACGTCTAATAAGCGTATAAGATAACCGAATGAGTTATTATTTTAACACTGTAGATTTTCTTCCACGTGATTCTTCTCTTTAAGAAACATTAACACAAAAGTATAGTATATATTATTAATTTTTCCATTCTTACTGTATAGATTTATTATTACACTAAAAACCTGCTAACATACTCTATTTGCGAAACCGATCTATCATTCTATTCGACTTTGTTGTTCTCGTATTTTCTATGTATGGTTATGTGATTTGGGCTCTACATATATATATATATATATATCTACACTTCCGCCGAGACACTGTCCTGTCCAAAATTTCTTTTCTTAAGCCTGAGTCGCATCCGAACGTTTTTACTGACCCGATGGTAACCAATTTGCTTTTCAGATGAGTTGGTCGCCGAAAAGGAGAGATTCAGAGACATTGGCGACAGCTTGGACCTTGCGTTTGTCGACTTGTATGGCATCTAAACACAAACAACACACATACACACATACACTCAGACCTCCTCCTTCCCGACACACATGATTTCACTAAATTTTTATCCATTTCCGTCGTCTTTGTCTCCGACCACACTCCAGCTACCACACATTACATTCCCTTTATATACAAAACACAAAACGAAACAATTAAATATAATTATAATAAGTGCTACTAACACCGTGTCCACGCGTTAAACTTTTCGACACAAAACTTGTAACTTTAGTTTATTTTAGTGAATTACCTAAATTTTATTTTTATTTATTTATTTTTTTTTTTTGCAATGTATTGTATTTCATAGCTTAATGATTTTACGATATTATTTTGGCTTTGTTTTTACGCTTGTAGAAAAATTGTAAGAAACGCCGTAGGTGTGACTTTTGACTACCCCAAAGTGAATAATTAAAAAAAAAAATTGTAACTATTATTTCTATATCTTTTTTTCTTCGCCTGAGTTAAATCAGATAATGTCTATTGATACTTTTACCGGCGTCACGCTTACCTAAAACGTTTTTTTTTGTTCTTCGGAGAACCCGTCTGTTGAATATAATTAATTTTTATCCAAACGTTATTATTATTTATATATACGCTTAGTTTTTATTTATATAACATTAAAAAAAAACCATAACCTATCTTTTGTCTAACTGTATAATGTCTTATTTAAAAAAAAAATAATGTTTTTTTTTTGTGATTTATAAAGAGCTTTGTATTGTTTTCGTTTTTAGTCAAATAACCAATGATAAAAATATAAATGAAAAAAAAATTCTGATATATACATATATATATATATAAAATAATTATCTCGGTATATAAATAATATTATATATTACCTACGTCTTATTTGCATTGTACAGACGATTTATTTCATTAACACTTAGATCATAATCACTGATAACTTATTTTACAAATTATTATTTACTATTATTAAAACATTTTTTACATATATTTATTGTCATCCCAAGTGCTATATGTTTTACCAATAAAACAATGTAAAAGAAAAAAATATATTAAAGCGATTTTGGAAAAAAAAAATGATTGCTTTGAACATTTCCGTTTTGTTTTCTTTTGCAGACGAGTTGGTACACGAGAAAGAGAAATACAAATACATTTGTGACGATCTTGACCAAACGTTCTCTGAACTTGTTGACTAACGTGTTCAGTATAACGGTGGCCATGATATTGATACAATATCAATGATTTAAATTATATTTATTATTTGTTGTGTTTTGCAATATTTTATCATCAGCATGTTGATTTGTATTCAGCCCATTTTTATCGAATTATTAATGATTTTTATATAGGTATCAGAGAATTGCATCCAGTGTTTATTTTTTTGTCCATGTAAATATTATAAATGTTAATTAATGCTAATACTGTTTGTTACCCACGAGAAACTGATTATGGGTTTTCTTGTTCCGAACCCCGAGAGATTATATATTATATTATATACATAATAATTATACAGACACCCGTACCTACACACAGTCGAATGCGTTTTTGATTTAAATTTTATTTCACTGCACACTTATTATTGTTTTGCGTTTGATTTTCTATTATTTATACGCATATCACCGTCGTCGTGCATGCCATGTATCATCTGCCTATCCTAGTCCTCGCCATCCTTTCCATTATATTTATATATATCTACAATTTACCTAGTGTACCTGCCGTTATTGTTATTGTGATGTTCACTGCCTAGGCCACACACGATTCTCGTCGACGTCGTCATCAGTAATATTATAATTATTGGCGAAAACGACGCGCCGAGAAACGGGATTGGCATGAAATCGTTTGGTTCACAATCCAATGTTGCCGAACCATATAGAAATTACGAAAATTGCGATCGACGATTAGGGTCGAAGTCTAAACGCCGTGGTCTTGAGTTCGGCACTCGAAGTGGTGGTGTGACAGAGTGGAAAAACAGATCTTTTTTGTTTGTACGTGTGGATGTCGTCCGCTCCGGTACGATTTTCGTTGGTGGTGTAAAATGTAAATTCGAATGTCACAAAATATAGGAATTGAATGCGATCTAGAAACTGAAGACAACAATCACTAGTAATATAATATGCAACTGATTTGTTAGTTATTTTAATCTATATGTGTTTTTTAGTTATAAATTATAATATATGTACCTATAGGTAAACATTTGATTTTTTTGGCAAATCTATAATTATTTGACGATGCCGAGTCTGTAGGAAAGGGGGACTTGTGTCTCTTCAATTTTGTCGTGGACTAGGATTTCGGTATAAAAACACGTAGGTACCCTCTACTATAATATAGTACATGTATAGGTACATCGACCTGTACCTGCACGGCTGCACGCGTAATCCATTATATTTTTATCCAAGAAAATTGATTAAAAAAAAAAATTGGAGTTTTACCACAAATATGCGGACAAAACAGTAAACTGTAGACATCAAAATTATGCGTGTTATATTATATATTAGATACACCTCCTACACGAGCGTATAAAAGTCGACCTTAATAATAAAATAAAAAAAAAACGATAATAATTTCCGAGCACGGAATCGTGGTCGTACTCACGTCATACACTATAGGCCACGAGAACACAAAAAATTAAGCAAATAGGTACCTCCTATTATTCGTATGTTATTAGGTAAGAACTAAGGTGACTGGCGTACGATGGTACACCTGCAATGTCGGTTAGGTAACTTGCCCATTTATAAACTATAAATTTTATAATTAAATTACGATCAAAAACAAATATACTCATCTAACAATAATATAATATTTTCTGAAAACGTCTAGTTTCCTGCCTATTATTGATTATAATTCATTACATTAATTTATTAACGCGTATATATGAGTAGGTATATGTGACGTAATATTACTTTTTTTTATAAACACTGATACGCTTAATAAAAAAATTGTTTTATTTAGTATATTTTTTTTTAACGATGAGTAACTTAATTTGTAGGTATCCCGTGTCAAACTCTAGCTATATGGCTCAATGGCTGTGTACAAAATACTGAAATTATGTATAAATTATGAGCACTTATAGAGTTCAAAACTAACCCATTAGTCAACTCCGATGTTTGTGGTTAGACGTTGGTGTGTCTAAATTTAGGTCACACGAACTAGCTTTTTATATTGAACCGCAGTCAGTGCCATAAATTATTCCGGTCGTTATATGAGTACCGTCGATGCACTGCAGTTTTGAATTTCTGATTCATATTTATATAATGTTTCGCAGTTCTTTAAGGATTTGTTTGTATAGTGTAGGTATAACTCATTATGATGACGATAATCGCAATTTAGATAAAATCATACCATAACATAAATTATATTTCACGCGAACGTACTCCCGAATAGTGTATATTATAACGATTAGTGGGAACCGGAGACTCAAAACAAAAAATTACGTATAGAGCGACAAGCCTTCTTTAGGATTGTGAGTATATAGGAACTTATTCGCTCATCGCACACGACAAACTATGGAAAATAAAGTAGGTAGTTAAAATATTTAAAATATAATCACACGATGTAATGTTATCCACACGGACAGTTATGTTGTAGAATGTAAATGGATAAATATCAACAACGAACAGAGCATCGTAGATACCTATAGGCTACAAAGTGTAGCACTTAAATATGGACCCAATGTGGATATCGACGACAGTTCATAAAATGTATCCATATATAGGTACTTTCTACAATATATTCTACTTATATGGGCACAGTTGTCAGCTGGTATTTATACAATGTGGGGTAGTTACTTATTATGCATACAGTCATATACTACTTATTGCCCATCGGTACAGACGAATATAGTATGGCAACTGTTGAGCTGTATAAAGTCAATTCACTTTCACAACTAATATAATAAGCAGATATAGCCGTACACGGACTTGGCCAAATAAATGTTTACCAGTTTATGTAAAGAATCAATAGTGAATTCGGTTAAATCTTAAATATGAAAAAAATAAATAAATAGGTACATATATTATAATGTCATCCGATTGTCTCAAATGATTAAACTGTTGATATATTTTCCAAAAATGTTTATCTATTTGTAGGTATATCATAATTTATAAGATAGGTAAAAAAAAAATAAATCCTATGGGTAATTGTTAGATAACTATCGTCATAGATAATGTATAATTATTATTTAGTATCATCTATGGCACTCAATCACACGATACAAATATTGCGGAACAGAATTTAGGTGTACATATGTAATGAAAGATTTGTAATTGACTATGTATATTTAAAACCAAATTGTTTTTAAAATAGCAATGGACAGGTATATAAATGGAAATTTCTGACTTCTGAGTTAACTCCGTGTATGTACTTTAATCCATAAGGATAATAATCTATGGTCGAGGTTTATAAGATGATTTTAAAATTATATTAATTAATTAGTCAAAATTTAATAATTTGTAAAAATTGTAAGAATATAAAAGTGCTTGATCAAATATTATATTTATTTTATATTTTATAGAAAATCATTTAAGGACTATTGTCCAATATTCATTTATTGAGTAGGTACATTACCTGCCTATAGCGATTAGTAGGCAGCCGCAGGTATATTAAGTTTAACAGCTGAGAAATTTTTCATTATGAGGATCGTGTACACATTTCGATTTAAATGCTTTGACGTTTTCAAAACAATTATCCGATTAACATTTTCATTAAAACAGAGTAGATACACAAAATAGGTTATAATTAAATTATAGGTATAAAAAAATCCAAGTATTTGAAAATATTACGGTCTTTAATAATTTAACCTAAATAAAAAACAGATTTTGAATGAATGCATAATTAAAGGATAAAAGGCTCCCACTGTGTATTGGTAGATATGCTTGGTGAATCAATGTGTAAACATTAGATTTGACTGTCAATATATTTATATTTTATGATAAATTATATATTACAAGTGCCCATATTCATAATAAGTAGACCTATACTAAACTACTACTAATGTACAGTGCTAGTTGTTTTTTTTTGGTGGAGGTTATTAGCTTAGCTCCCCCCCCCCCCCTATGGCAACGAACCAATACCTACTAACAAATAACTGATATGTAGGTACTTAACTGAAAATCTATATCTATGTGAAATATAATGCAAATGTTTGTGCAATTGTAGAGATGAGTTAGCATAACTATGCAAGAGGTGCAATTAACCCAAATCTAAAATTATTTAAAAATCATTTTTCTAGTACAACACATTTTATGTATAAGTTTGATGAGCTCAGATGCTTAAACTATATGCATATTGTAAATCGGTGTATTCAATATTGTGTACCGATATTAACAATATTATTTGTCAACTTATATCAATGATGCCGAAGTTATTCAAGATACAATTTTTTAAAGAAAGTTGCACTTATCATTCATATTCCTATACTCAGAGAATCTTATGATACCGTTCGGTGGGTATTCAAATGATTTATACTCTGTTCAGCGAGAGAACACGCCGTGGACCGACGAAAATCGGTTTTTCTGTGCATCCTCACGCGAGGAAATCTCGGCGAGCCGGTCATGAGTTTTTGACGTTGTTTTATTTTTATACAATGATGATGAGAAATTGGAACAATCATATTAAGTAGAAAAAATAATTAATTTATCGTATTATTGAACGGCACAATAGTCAAATATGAGAAATCCTAAAACTCGGTGAGCCGATGCATTGTCTATCCGGCGCTGCCCCCACGCGACACTCTGCCATAGGGGAACCGGTCTCGATGATGGCAGGGTGATAAGCAGAATCGTCATGTTCTCTCGCTGAGCAGAGTATAGATTCCTTGTTCTTTAGACAATTGGTGGATGTTACATTTTTCGGGATATGATTTATTAAATGGAAATACTGACTGTTCCTATTTATTGGCACAATTGATATTCGTATTTCGCGTTCCATCATTTTTCTCTAGAAGTAAAGTATTATTTGTTGTTCCATATTTTTTGAAAAAATTTAATGCCGATTCACTTTTTCCCTCGTATTTTAAACATAGCTAATACAATTTCCTCCTCGTTAAAACTTTTTTTCATCATTGTTTTTGTTAACTTTAAGAAATAATGAGGTATATATTGTATACCTAATTCAAATTTTATATATCATCATATATGTATATTTTGTTAAAATATCTATAATTATTAAAACTACTTTTCTGCCTTAATGTTCACATATAAATTTCAATGTTTACTTATTTTTTAAAAAATATTATGAACTCAAATAAATTTAAGTAACACATTTTTTGTATATATTTATAAAGAAAATTGGTTAAGCAAATAACTAATAGGTAAGAAAATAGAAAATATATTCCAAACTATTACAATTGACCAATAATGCATATTGTTATAAGATACTACAATACAAGGTATTAAGGGAAGTTAGCATGGTTGGTGGATCATTCTATGTTCAGAGTTGTAGACAAAAATAAAATGTCTCGAGAGTTGAGATATTGTTGCTAATTTTACTAATACTAACAAAAGCTGATATAAATAACTGATTTTTTTTACCACTGATTGGTTTGGTTATTCATTAACATGCATGCGACTAACAATTTATTTATTTATTTTAGAAAAACTTGACACTGCCAAACAAGAGTATCGAGTTATTGCTGACCAAATTGGCCAGTCATATGATTTAGCAGCATATTAATCAAATAAAACCATAATGCTTAATCATTACTTTTTGTATTTGTTTATTTTTAGCCAAGTATCAGTAATGAAAAAAAAAAAATGCAAAATAAAACAAATAGCTTTTATAAAAATCTTAACACTATTTTGTGACTTTTTAAAAACAATGCTTTAATTTTCTGCATAAAGATAAAACAAATTTTTAACATAAGGATCACCATGTTTTTTTTTTATATTTTGCTACAAATATATTACTAATAAGAATGTTATTACTTTGTAAACGTATTTAAATTTAATAATTAAATTTCATGTGTTAACATTTAACAATATTCTGGTTTGTTATAATTTTAATACAAACAATAGTATTTTATGTTTTTTATGTTCTTAACAGTACGCTAAATGTAAATATTTTAAGGTAAAAAACAAAATATAATTAAAATTAAAATACAATAGTTTGTGTATATGTTATTCAATATAAAACAATATATCTTTTGCACATTAGTTAATAAATACAATTGTGCAGACAATAAAATTTATGTCTATTCAAACAATCTTAAATTATATAAAATAGCTTTTTGATCATACATTTTATTTTTTAATAAAAATATTAATTCAACAAACTGAGTAATTTATTTGAATATAGTGTTATATATCATATATTAAATTGTTATACAAATTTACAAAATATTTTGTTTAAATTCACAAATGTTTATTTAAAAATTCCTTACATATAATACTGACACAATATAAATTTAAGTAACAAATTATACAAGAAGATTAATGAAAATAAATTAAACAGTTAATTTATTAAAAAAAATTATAAAATATGGTTAAAAAATGATTGGAAGTTTGTTGTTTATAGTTCGTGTTAGTTTGGTAACTGTGCGTGTATTGGGCGTCATTCTTGGTGTTGTACGTAATGGCGTTTTAGGTGTGGTTGGTATTGGAATTTGAGATCCTTTAATGGGTGTCTTCATTATAGGCTTCCTTGGTGTAGTAAATGTGTGATTTGGTTCTCTCAATACATTACTTTTGGTAGTTGGACTTGTAAACAACCTATGTTTTTTGGATTCAAGATGTTCCTGAAATATTTAAAACAATTAGTATTTAGAAGATTAATGATTATTACTAAGCATAGAAAGCAATCTTGCTATAACTATGGGATACAACATATCTTTAGTATAACATGCAATTAGAGTAAAATGGCTGAGAATTGTTTTGTATATCATGTAATATTCATGTACATTATAATACATTATACAAAGCAAATTTTAAAAGTACAATGAATCAATTTTTTTATAAAATTATTCAAAAAAATAATAACAACATAAAATGTACACAAATTTATTTTATGCAAATATTACATTATATTTTTTTAAACTGATTTAACATTTAAATAAAAATAACAAAAATTGTTTATGTTGCTTATTAAACTAAAATATATGACTTAATATTAAAAACGTAAATGCTTTTTGCTGTTGTTAATTTGTGAATTAGTAAAATGTGTAAAACTTCTTTTGTACATTTAAAAACAAATGTTTATATAGTAATCTCAGATCATATGCCTAGTAAAACTACAATTGTAATTGAGAAACACATTTTCTTAGGTTGAATTAAGGTTTGTGTTTATCACGATTTTAAGATCTTGAATTCAAATATAATAAAAATTAACATTAAAGAATATTTACATTTTTTTTAAAAACAAATTTGTAATTTCTGCTGATACGAAATAAAGCGATAGAAATTTTATTCACACACAAATGAAGTAATTACGTGTGGAACGCATTATCTCACGTAATTCAAACCTGGAAGGTTGCATAGGATTCAACAGATCCATTTTCATCGTTGGATCCATGAAAGATTGGATGTTGTCTTGTTGTTGTTAAATTTACTTCATTTAGTTTAGTTGAGTTTAAAGGAACTAATGTAGCTACATTAGTATTATGAAAATTAAACAATTGTCTTTTTGGAGTAATCTAGAAATGAATAAACAAAATTTAGTATTATTTATAACGAGTAGTATAAAACAATCAATTGTACTTACACTAGGTAGAACCTCGTTTATTTGACATAGCTAAGACAATTATGCGATTCAGTATAAAACATTTGTTTGAAATTATCAAAATATTTAATAAAAATGAATAAACAATTTTTTGATGCACTGCACTTTTCTTCAAAAATTAAAAACTAACATTAATAGACACCCGTTATTTTATTATAGTCAGATAGATAGATAAGTCTGATAAACGAGGTCTAACTATATACTTAAGAATAATATAATTGTCTTTAATAGTTATAGATAGTATATGATCAAGGTAAATATAAAATTAAATTTAAGTTTTAATTCAGAAAGAATGAATTTGAATTAAATATTTCTATATACAAATTTTTTGAGCATTATTTTGTTACCACAGCTTTATGGTCCATGCCGATTTTACGGACCTTAGAAGCTTGGTTGCTTGATGTTCCGACTATCTTCCTTTTACTGCGAGTGGCTGTTAGTGGTGTTTGAGGCTTTATTCCAGTTTGTATCTTAGACTAAAAAAATTGTATAATTCTTGTATTATTCATGTATATTTATTCTTCCTTAAAAAAAAAAAAATAATAGATACCTTTGTTTGTTGTAAATTTTTTTTATTGCTTTTTAATTCATCCCATTGTCTTTCAATAAAATCAAATAATCTTTCATCTTTATAATAAAATATTTTATTTTCTCTTTGTTCATATGATTGCAATTGGTTTTTAAGTTCTCTTTCTACTTTTGGTAGTTCCTATAAAACATGATAATATTTTAGTAAATAAATCTTAACAGAACTTTTTGCAAATAGCAAAAAATAATAATAGAATAACTAATAAGCATTGGTAAAAAAAAAAAATTATGTTAATTTAAATAAAACATACTTTTTGTATAATTTTTCTTTCCTTTTCTTCTTTTAATAATTGCCCACCTCTGTTTTGCCAAAGTCTTGCAGGGTCATTTGCTTGTTCTTGCATCATAATCATTTTATTCCATAAATGTTCTCTTTCTTCGAATAAATGATAAATAGAACTAAAAACAAACAACAATAATAAATTGTTTTGTTATACAGAATTATTCATTAAAGACAATTCTTCAATGATATTTTTATTACTCTTACATGTTATCGTTATAGAACTTTTTAGCATTATCAACTTCAATGTCTAATAAGTCCATTACATCCTCATTAAAATCGGTGCTATAATACACATGACACTGTTTTCTTTGACGCTCACCAAAATGACATCTATCCCACAAGTCATTTAATTCGCTACGTAATTTTTCGATAAATTGTTTGATATTTTCTTTTTTTAACGTCTCACATCTTTCAACTTCTACTTTTAACTAAAAATAAAATTAATTATATTAAAGTAAGTCTTGAATAATAGTTAGTATAGAAATAAAAAATTTAATATAGGTACCTCTTGTATAACTGTTTTGCCAAATCCTTTTTTTGTACTCACAAAATGTTCTCTATAAGTAACATCAATTTGTAAACGATCCCACAGTGAATTTAATTTAGTTCTTAATTCCATAGCCATACATTTTTGATTTTCTGTTTGGTTTTCCAAACGTTTTATCAATTTCTATTTATAATAAATAAAATTGGTTAATAAATCTCTAAACAATTAAAATGCTAATATTACTTGAAGTTCATCTAAGTTTGATTTTGATAGTTGAAATTGGTTTGGATCGCCTAAAACCATTTTATCAAACTGTAAAATTGGTATTTCTCCTAGATCTGCCAGTAACGATTCAACTTTAGATTTTTGTTCCAAAAATGTAGATCGACGTTTAATCTACATATAAGTAAATCATAAAATAAAGTATTGTGCCGATAAAAAATGTTATAATAATAATACTTGAGTATTTTTTAAATCTATAAGATGACTTTTGATATTTTCCAGTAGTGTTGCAGATGGCATATCTATAATGCTGGAGTATTTAGGGTTTTCATTAAGTAATTGACAAATTTGTTTTTCCTATTAAAATTAAACAACACACATTACAAATATAAAGTAAGGGAGTTTATTATTTTATGTTAAAATTACTTCTTCTTGAAGCCTATGAAGTTCTGCCATGCGTTGTTCTTTTATTTTTCTACATTCTTGTAGAGATTTATCAATATTGATTTGAACATCAATTAACGGAGTAGCATCATTGTGGTCATCAATTGAAATATGCATTTGTAGTTCCTAAATCCATAAACAATTTATTAATACATCCAAGACTATATATCAATAAAAGGAGATTAGAAAAAAAAAATTAATGTTAACTATACTTAATAAGAGACCAAGAGTGGATACAGATGTCATTAATGGTGTGAGAAGGAAGCCCATATTGGAGGTGACTAGTACAATCCTGGATATATACTCCGCGCCACGAGAGAAGGAACCCGTTTCGCGCATGCAGACTGACGGCAGCTAGCGTTACTAGGCTCCGTTTCCCCCACTTTGTCCTCTAAAGTTCGCGCTGTGGCATGCATACAGCATGAAATATGCGATATACAGAGCGATTATATTATATTATAATTTTTAATATCGTATGTCACGTGCAGAACAAATCATTTATTTCCTATCAACGCCTAAAACATTTACAATTTAAAAAAAATAACGTGGTAAAGTAACGATAGTAAAAAAATTAAACAGTCAACGGAATGAAAGTAATCGCGCAGTTCATAAACGTATTGACACACTATATCACGTGTACGGAATGACTATTAATACATACTATACAGAGTTCCCGACCGTGAACGATTGTGATCGTGCAATGACGATATGTCAAATAAGTGGGGAATGTGCGGAGTCGATTACAATTTGGTCGGGACACAGGTTCCTTCTCTCGTGGCGCAGAGTATTAGCAATATCCAGGAATTTGATAAATAAAATTCAATAATCGTTATAGTTCTTAGAAAATATTTAGCTATAATATTTTACATATTATAAACCTCTGTTATATTAATTGTAAATTAAATATTTTATTGTAACACAACACATTTTTTTAGATAAACAGGAAGAGGGGAGAATTTGCTTATATTGTCCTCTCCTTCGTATTTGTCTTCACATGAGACTATATTGCCTATATAAGTAAATATGTTTTCCTGACACTTGGTTTTTTCCTAACATAGTTTAATAGTTTAAATAACTAACCTTTTCTAAAATTTCCTTTTCGGCTAACAATTCTTCAATATCTTTTATAATGTTATTTTTGTCTCTGTCTGATTCCAATACAACTTCATCTAAAAATGACTGAAAAATGTAAAGATTAAATAAAATAAATGTAATTGAATTGTATTGACAATAGTTTACATATACTTTTAATACTTACAGTTACATGAGCCTTTAAATGTTCATGAAGTTGGTTTATGCCGTTTTTCTTTTCATCTGAATAAGGTCCATATATAACATCTAGATTGCGCTGAACTTTTAGAATTTCTTTTTTTGAATGTGCACAAATTTCATCCAAAATAAGTTGTATTTTATCCATATTTGGACTATAGATCAAATTAAATCAAATTTTAAAGATCAATTTCATTTTTCAAATTATGGGTGATAATTATTACGTTTTAAAAAATAATGATATCACAATAATTTGAAGAAAAAAAACAAATGACATTTATATTTAGTTCAAATGTCGAAGACTTTACAGGTAAGTGAATTATTATTCTTTACAGAACATGTTCAATGGGGCCCATTATCTTCTTGAATAATAATAATAAACAATTTTTTTCTGTACCTTTCCTATTAGGAATTTCAATTTTTGTGCTAATGTGAGCTTTGTTTAAACATACAATTTGATAAATTAAGTATATATTTTAAGTAGTTAGAAGGTACCTAAATGTCACAATGATTTGTTTGTTGATCAATGTAAATTGTTACTACTTAGGCTATCAGTCTTATATTTTTACACTTCTGTTATATTTTTTATTTTGGTTTTGGAAAAATAAATTCACACATCTACCTACCTAATTTAACATTATTATCAATTAAATATAACATAAACATTTTATTTTTACCTATTGAATAAGTCTATATGGATGAAGTATCTATATTTAGACTAAATCATTTAAAATTAAATGTATTATTATTATTTTTGTTTATATTTAAATTTTACATAATTTTACTGGTAAGTAATCCTAACCAAGAAAGCTAAATTTTTTTTTTTGAAAAATTTATTAACATGTGTTATAAATTTATTATATATATTATATAGACAACTTAAACAATTAAAGCAAATATCTACATAATTTAGTCTCAATTTGAATAATAAATTACAGGTATGGAAAAGGATATTATAGTAAAATTCACTGAAAGTGGATGTACATTACTGGAGTATAAATACTAATTTACTTTAATTTAAGTTTAAAAATTAAAGTAGTACACAATACCTATATATTTTCTGATATTCCTGAAATAAGAATAAATAAATTTATATCATTAAACTTACCCCATAGAGGAGTCCATTTTTTGTAGAATGCTTGAGCTGAAACAATGGTTAATACATAATTAAATGTTAATAAATCAATAAACACTGCCAAACCATAACAAATATATTATATAAAGTGATTTAGAATTAATAAGTTAAAAAAAAAATAGTTCACTAGTGAATACGATAAAAGAGTTTAATTTAAACATAACAATTGCCTAGAGGTTGAAAAATTGACCAACTAAAAATATTTGTAACTTAATTGGAATACCTGAAACACCACTCATCAGTATCGAGGGTCAATTATATACGATACTCAGTCATTAGTATATTTTCTCATATGGAATGAATTTCAGTTAGAAAGACTAAGTCGCTATAATCATCTAATCTACATATTTATTGTAGATAATAAAATATTTTAATGATAGATATTGTCCCAATGACCAGGTTAATATTATGGTATTTCCATAAATAGATTTTATTTAATTTTGGATATTATTGAAGGTGTTGATTATATTATTTATTGTGCATTAGCACTGGAATAATGCTATTAGTGACAAGGTATTTGACGAATATTTTATAATTATTCTTGTAGTTAACCGATGAGGAACGAGTACGATATGATTCATATTGTTGCTGTTCAGAGTATTTTTTTTATATACATTGGTACCAAATTATAAATATTATGAATAAGGTAAATATGAAATAATCGTTTTTCATACATATTATATTAAAATAAAATGATACTATGAGCAGCTTACAATGATGTAAAAAATCATCAAGACTACACAATGCAGAATATGAAGATATATACGCATTACTGCAATCTACAGAACAAAATAAAATCGATAAAATATTCAAGCAGTTGGTCGTATCGAAGAATTGTTCGAGAAGCGACGTTTAAAACGAAACGCGCAAGCAGATGGGTAAATACCAATCGGTAGTTATTAATAAGCACTCGACGGTTCGTCAGATAATTATAATAGTTACTGAAAAAATGATGATGCCTACATTTTTGCGTCAATTACCGTAACGTTTTGGTGGTAAGAAGCCGAGCACAGCGATTTTTGCGTCCCATCGCAGCACAGATACCTAGACGGGCATTTTTATTTTGACTGACGTGTACTTACTCGTCTTTCATCGACGGAGATCCGAACATGATGGACGACATGGTTTCTAATTTTTCGACGGCAGTAAGACAAAACCGCTTGGCATCGGTGGTGGTAGTGGCAAGTCAACCGGTTTTATTTTTATTGCGCGTGCAGTTGTCGTTTAAATAATAACGAAATGTCGAACGGTAATTGCGCATCACAAAACGATAGATAAAAAAGAACGACGAACGTTCAAACGACAATCGGCGAATGACGACGTAGGAAACACAAACGAAACGCGCATATAATATCGTACGAACAACATAAACGTCGGCTAGGGACGGTTATTTTTTTTAACGGTTTTTGGTTGCGCCGATGGCCGCTAACCGGAGTGGAGCGCTGCTACCTCCGAAGCGCGGACGTCGCACGACCAATGACGGCCGGGTCGCGGTAATTGGTATGAATGCACGTCAACGCGTCATGGCAAAACCAGTCATTATTTATGTTTTACGCGCACTGTTGCTTCGGTACCGCCGTCGCGTCTATGTATTGCCGAGCTGTTGAATTGCTCGAGTCTCAAATGGTGATGGGCGATTCTTGTAAGTGAATCGATTTGAGTCGAAATTAAAAGATCGGTTCACAATTAAGCATATTGAGTTAGTGCCGTAAAAATATTAAAATTAAAATTTTTAATAATGAGATAGCGTGTTTTGAGTGCTCTGGCTCTACTCTCTGACGGTGGTTCTCGTAAAGATCTATATATAATAGTTATCAATACTATTACTATCAGTGCGAGTTCTCAGCGTTCTCACTCTTGATTTCGGACCATGTGTATATATTGGAAAATGTAGTTAAGCTTCGATTTTCATGCTACTTTTTTTAAATAAAATTTTATTTAAAATGTAAATTGCGTAGGGACAGTACTTGTTTTTGGATACATGTCCCAAGTATAGCTGAAGTATATAAATTTGAACTCATTTTAAATTATGTGAAAAAATGAAATAAAATAAGTGATTAAACGCAGTGAATAGAATGTAATTGGATTTGATTTTTATAAAAATTAATCGATTCACATAAAGATTGGATCGACAATTCGATTAGATCTTCACAAAAATGAATCCATTGAAATACAATATGATCAAATCGATGAAAGATTGGATCGAGGAGATCGATTCAAAAAATAGATTAATCGCATGACAAAAGATCGATTCGGATCGCCCATTACTAGTCTGAAACTCTCAACAGTCGGAATTCTTAAGCACGATACTCCGGCCTCGAGGTGGTTTACTGGTCTCGGACCGGACGCATTTACGCGTTGTTGACCGCGCATATATGGCATGTCGTGTCAACGTTCAAATTTCAAATACGGTATTACATTATTACGCGTTGCGTTTTGTGTGTACTTGTGTAATTGCGGTCACGGGCCTGACGACGTGACCCGTCGTGGCTGAGGCTATGGACATAATTGATTAACGACCGTGGGCGCGACTAGGGAGGCGCTTCAGCACCCCCCCCCCCCCCGCAAGATCTATTTTAGCACCCCCTTGACCCTGTTGTAAAACGCGGCGCGTAGAACAGCGGTTTCATCATTTTGTATAAGATTTAACGAGTTATTTCAAATTACATTTACAATTCCAATGATTTTGTGAACGCAGTTTTCCAAGCATGCAACAATTTAACCTAACCTAACCTAACCAAAGGCTTATTTTAAATATTTAAAGGAATGTTGCAAATAACATAAAAAAACACAATCAGTGTTAGATGAGTACAGCACAGAAACAAGAAAACAGATTTATAATTAGTTTAAATTATACATTTATATTTGTTATAACTTGTAAAATATTAGCTATATAAATATATTGTGTCATAATGAGACACGATATATACTTATTAGATATTTTGAGATATTTAGATACTTTGTGAACCCACGGGCTAGTGAGATAAGTTTAGCACCCCCTAAAATGTTAGTCTAGTTGCGCCTATGGTAATGACATGAAATATTATTAATGTACATAATTAATAATATTTATACGTCGTGACCATTGATACAAGTGCAATGTACTGGGAATCTTTAATTGTTGTATCCTAAAAGTACCAACTAGATTCGCTTTCCTACAAATATTTAAGTAGAAAATCAAAGCATTTTTCTTCTAGATATCGTGTACACGAAAAATAAACCAACACCATTGTAAAATCAATACATTCATCATAAACTAGTTACCGATAAGGTTAGTTACATTTTCTATATTGTAGTTTAAAAATGAATAACTGAATTAAATAAAGGTAAAACCAAATGCGTTTTTATAAGCCGCAGATTATTTTAAACTTTGGTTTTTTAGGATTCGCCCTATAATAATTTAATCCTAATTACGCCCATGGTATGGCGTTCTCTTAAATTATAGATTATTATTATTATTATTATTATTACTACGTGTTAATTATTACTTTTTAGCAATTGATCTCGTTCAGCCGTTAGATTTCAGCGGTCAACTCCAGAAAATCCAATTACGATCCAAGGTTAGGTTAGGTTAATCACGGTTAATGCTAGACAAAAAATAATGACAAACGTAAATAATTTATTGTTAGTTGTCTAATACGAACAATAATTAATGCTATTGATGATTATACGATAATTATTACGGTATTACGGTAGACTAGTAGAGGAATATTGTAGCTTTTGCATATTTGTCTTACACAACCAATAAAACAGCAGAATAGGTACCTAATAAATCCGACAGGTGTAGACAAAACTACAAAATGCTAGTTACGTAATTTTATTTTGCATATAAATGCATATTTTGGGGATTATTTTTGCTTTTAGAGCATATTATTATCTCTCTCTCTCTCTCTCTCTTTATATATTTTTTTTACTCACATTTCATATGCTTTTTAACTTGTTGGCATATTTAAAAGATTGCTTCAAATATAAAATATATTATTGTATTGAAGTTTTTTTAATTAAATTTTGTAACACTGATTGTTAAAATAATGCTCTCGTATATGTTTTCTGGATAGCGTTGGAGGCTGGAGTAGGCAGCCAATTAATTCTTAATGACGAAAAATGCCGTTTTAAGAAGTAAATGTACAGCTGTATTAATTTATTGATGCCTTTATAATTATGTTCACGGCAATAAACGTCTTAAATCTGAATGATAATGGCAGCGCTATCTACTGCTGTATTTTAAAAACTATTCAAGAACACCGTTCACTTTGATTACTAGATAACGATGCCATAATAACTTTAGTCTTAAATTTAATTTTCAGATTTTTGACATTCCAGCAAACCGACTCGGAACTATATTCCGGCCCACGAGAGATCGTCCGTATTCCGTGCATCCGACTGACGAGTAGAGTTCAGCAAAATACATCGGGTTTTTTTCGATTTTTTATTCCGATGTCTGATATTTTTTTAAAAAAAAAAGTATTTTAAATTTTTTTTATGGAAATAATCGTTTACTAATTTGCACAATGCAATAATTAAAAATTCCATCACACACTAAAAAAAAAATTAGCTTTTATGCTAAAATTTTTTTTTTGTGAAAACATCGATATTTTTACTATGGGAATCGATGTTTCAAATTGCGATAATCGATACGTCGAAAATCGATGTTCAAAAATGTTTGCCCATCCTTACTGACAAGTGACGGTCGTGATTTTCTCTCATCATAGTAATTCCATTCTCACCACTCTCACTATAGACAATGTGCAGCGACGGACGAGCTTGTGTGATCGGTTTAGGGTCGGATTCTCGAGGGCCGGAGTATTCGTGATACATACTATTTTTTTTTTACAAAATTGTACATTATATCAAGGTTTGAAATGTCATAATGGTGGCAAAACAAAACAATACTTTTTTGAATAATAACAAAATAAAAAATCGTTGTCGTACGTTTGGATATCTAATATAGTAATATCGTCAAAATTTGTATTTCTATTGCTCATAAAAAAACGTGCATGACTTTATTTATACCTACATTAAACTTTTTTTTTTAATTTTCAGTAAAAAAACTTATGAAAAATCTTACAAATTTAAAATATTTACTCGCGTAATATTTTCTACTCCTTAAAAGTGATGTTATACACACACACACAGACACACGCGCACGTGCGCGGTTTATGTTGTTTGTAGTTCCATAGATTTCAAGATTAGTATTAGTTTGAGTAATATATGAATGAGCTTGTTATCATTCATTATCTAGGTCTTTTTTTAAAAATAAAAACCTGAAAAAAATTAATTTTTCAATGTTTTTTATGTTTATATATCAATATAATTTATCTAGATGCCTTAATACTCTATGTCAGTGATCTTCAATCACTGGTTTTCAATCAAATTTTGATTGCAATATAGGTACTTGTAATTATACATATAAAAAAATATATAATATTAAAAATGTATCTTATTGAACTGCAGGAAGCTAATAAAAGTAATAAAACAATATTAAAATAATCATTTTTAATTAATTAAAAATCGATCTGTTTTCACACGTCATACTTATAAAACAGTTTTTACTAATGAGTTTTTTGTTTTTTTCTTAAACACGAGCCACACAAATAATAACTAAAACGATCCACAAGCCCAATAAAGTTAAAGACTAATGCTCTATATCAGGGATGGGCAACTGGCGGCCCGTGGGCCGCATTCGGCTCGCGTGCCTTTTTTATCTGGCCCGCGCTACATTTTCAAATTGCATCATACAATTTTAAAGTTTATCGTCTATACTTTATAATCTATAATGTATAGACTCTATACTCTATACTCCATCTTAGTCTATCTTATCGTATAATTATTATCTGGTATTGAACATCGTTAAATGTATAAATGTCATAATATAGTTATAGTATATACACACATGTATATGTATAGCTTTTAATCATAGCTGTTTGTACCGACCTATTTAATTATATCAGTTTCTTTGTATCATTCGTGTCGTGCTGTCGTTGAATTTATTATTTTCGTGTTTTTGTAGTGCCTAATAATGTCCGCAAAAAAGCGTAAAATTGATGATGAAAATAGAACTTTTAATACCTCATGGGAGAATAACTATTTATTTATTATTAACAAAAAAAAAAAACTTCAATGTCTAGTTTGTTTAAGCGTTATTGTGGTCTTAAAAGAATATAATTTAAAAAAACATTACATGACAAAACATTTGTCCAAATATGAAAAATACATTGGTGATGCAAGAGAGAGTGTTGTAATTGATCTCAAAAGAAAACTTCAATTACAACAAAATGTGATGACAAAAGCAACAACTTCACAACAATCAAGTTTATTGGCTTCATATATAATTTTTAACGAAATAGCAAAATCTATTTTTAATAACCCTTTTTGTATTATTACAGTATAAACAATATAAATGCTATTTAAAATGTATATTTTGAATGACTTTTTTTTTTTTTTGCTTTCCATGCTTTGGTCCGTTAGATTTTAATTTTCTAAAAATTGGCCCTCTAGTAACTTTGAGTTGCCCATTCCTACTCTATATAATAGTATATCTACCTACAAAATATAATAGTAAATTATAAAGACATTCAAAATCAAAGTATTAAATAGGATTGTTGTTTTTTCAACTAACTATCTAAAATAAAATTGTTGCTACAAACATAAAATAATTGATAATATTATAAAAATTGTATGTATGTTTACAAAAATGTTATCGTGCCGTAATAATTGTATAATGTTTTTTAGAATTTTTGTTACTTTTCTGTATTTTTATTATTTTTGGAAAATCTACCTGATACTAGATTTCTTTTAACTAGATAAGTCTAATTGTAATCCTCCGAAAAGTCTAAATTATTAACTCATACGACATTTTAGTGCTTTCCTATGCAGCTCTAAAAGTCTAAACAGCTATCTAAATGGTTAAACACAGCTACAAACCAACAAAAGAATCAAAATGAGTATTTGAATTTTGAACCCCTCCAGTTTTGATCACTGGATATTTAAATATGTAATCTTTCTTCAATACAAACTTAAAATTAATTAAAAATTAATAGGTACTTATTTTAGTTTTAGCTGATAATTTGTTGCAATTTATACGTAATACCTATTATTTGTAGCATTTTAATACTAATAAAATATTTGTTGATGTCTGCAACTTCAGATTGTAAGTTACCATACAATAATCATTAAGCTTTTACTTCACTCAAAATTTAAAATACCACGCACTACATTTTTTATTTACATTTGAAATATTTGGTGTGGCATGCATATCGGTTATTGATGTCAGTTGTTGATAAACATTCAAAAAACAAATCATAAACAATGTGTTTAAGTTTTGTACGATTCAATAATTTTTATGTAATAAATTATAAATGTCAAAATTTTTATAGATAGGTATTACTTAATAATATGTTTGTGTGGAAACTGAAACGATTTTTAAATTGGTAATCTACTACATTACGATATTATACAATACCAGTAGAAACACCGGCTAACTGCTTTTTTGTTTTTATAGTTCGTTGAAAAAATAAAAATTGCTTAATAAATTAATGAAGTGGTCGTAAATAATTGTTATATAATTAAAATACTGTGAAAACCACTTGTTTTGAATAAAAATCAAATGAATATTTTATTTATTCTATATGTCCATCGAATATATATCGTTTTATAATTTGATCTTGATAAATTATTTTAAATCTAGTCTAAAGTAACATAAGACATTTCAACTTTGTAAATGTTATTATTTGTATAATTTTATTAGTTCATTAAATTTCTGTTGGCGATTTGCCAATAATTCATCTAGTGGGGATTACAATTCTTGGCGTCTCTTTTTAAAATTTTGCTTATAACTTTGAAGCTTACACAAAGAGGCTGTTTGAAATTTTTTAAGTCGAAACAGTCCATAACATTCTATTGCATTATATAGCTTTAAAGATTTGATGGTTACAAAATAATAAACAAAACCATAATACTATTTAATATTTTCAATTAATTTATTTATTCGTTATTAAAATTAGTCGTTTAAATAGGAATAACTAATATTACATTAATTTTATTATTTAAATGTATTTCAAATTAATTAATCATTAATATTAATATATATTAGCTCTTTTGTTGTGAAAATATATTTTTAACATGCATTTTTTTTTAAAAATTATTCAGGAACACTTTTAAGTGTATCCAAATAAACTTAACGAAATTGTGTTGCTTAGAATAGATGAGGATTTTTTTTTTGAAAGAAATATTAAATTACTTATATTATAAATAACCAACGATTTAAATAAAGGTTTAGAACCAAAATATGTGTTTTAATGTTTGAGGAGTGATTTTATATATTACGTACTGTTGAGGTAGATAGGTACATCACATATATTTAATATTGTACTACTCATAGATTTATAAGCGAGTAACTATAAAGTGCACAACTTAGTTGTCTGTTTTGTTTTGTTTTGATTTATGACTTTATTAATAAAAAACTGTTTTGTAAGTAAAACAGCTGACGAGTGTTAAATCTGCTTTAAGTTTTTATCGACACTACCTATATTAATAGTAGGTACCTAAGTATATAATTAGTTTATACTTAATCATAATATACAAACGAGAAGTATAATTTATTTTATGCCAATGGGATTGAAAAACAGGGGGACTTAGTGTTTCCTTTATTTATTAATCCACACAAATTAAACTCTAATAAATCGCCAGTAATTTAATAAATTATCAGGTTTTTAATAATTATTAAAAATAACTTAAATGATATATGTATACCAAATTTTAGGTATTCAATTGTTTTTTGAAAATTAATTGTTTTTGCCCTATCATTCTATTCTTTATATAAATAAATGTTGATAAATCTGTAAATAATTGTTTATGCAAATGTATATTATGTATATGTTTATATAATAGATCTAATTATAAATATAGCGTGAAGAATAATGTATACGAATAGTGTTTGATGGAATACCTACAATTTTAACTTTTATTTGACAATTCAAATACATAAATTTATAAATGTTATTAATGGATGTTAATTTTCTAAACAATCAGAATAAAATTAAATGTTCATAATTTGAGAAATAAGAATGTGTATACCTACTTCTCTTTTCATTAAAAATAGTTTGGTTTTTCAATAACTTAGATTAAAAGGTCAGATTAATTTATATATTATTTATTTATAGTGATCGACATTTTAGAATTTTGCATAACATAAATAAAATCCCTTGTTTTAATAATTAATGTGACAGTCAAATAGCACTTTGTTAATCAAACTAAATGAAAATGTGGTACCTACACATGGCTGCCTATATTAAATATTTTAATATGATATAATATGATATATATATATATATATATATATATCATTTCTGAGAATAGCTTTTGATAGAATACAATAATTTGCTAATATTCGTTAAAAAATGTATACTTATTTTAAATTGAAAATCTTTTATGAATAATTATGTTGAAGACAATTGTCAAGATTTTGGATGTGTTTTACATTATTTTAACTTTTTTACATTTTAAGTCAACACTGGTGATACGGATATACTTTTAACCCTGTTCAGTACAGCTATATAAAGCTCATTGGTTTTATAGATCACTTTACTAAAAGGTCTCTCCTAGTTCGTCATTACATTCCTATTTTTTTAGAATCCCCACCAGTTGTAACCCCATGGTGGGGCGTATTTGTGGTGGGAGAAGAGAACACAGTACAGATTTGGAATTACACATATAGAACAACAACAGTCCAGGATCAGCTGCTTTCGCTGTCAGTGGTGCCTTACACATTTGGTTTATTTTTTTTGGAGGTAATTATATATATTTTATTTTAATCAAGATTAATTAAACATTATTTATATACGTAAATAATAATTATAATTGATACAAATATTCACACAAATTAGTATCTTATTGGTTATTAGTTATTATTTTTTAAATATTATCTTTTTACAATTTAAGTGAATAAATTTGTGTTTTATATGTAGAGATTTCATTACATTAACTATTATTTCTATAATAGTTATAATTTCATTTTGTTTTTCAGTAAAATTTACTGTAAAAATATGTTTTCTAAAAAAATATTTTCTAATGTTTATTATTTTTTGGCTTAATTGAACATTAAAATTGAAATAGGTACATTTTAAAATTGTTTTAAATATTTTAGATATAATTTATAATTTAATTTATATAAAATAGGTAACTTTTAAACTTTCAAAAGTTTTCTATTTATAATAAAGTCGTGTAATATTTTAAACGCAATGAATAGTTTGATATAATATTAAAATTTATAGATATTGTATTTTTCGCTTTATTTATTAATAATTTAAATTTTATGCAATTTGAAACATTATTTTAACAAGTATTTCCAGCTTTCTGGTTGACTGAATATGTGAATATAGGTAGTTTAATTTTGTCACAAAGCGTGGGCTTGTGCAAAACTACAGTACGTTCTGAATACTTCTATATTTAAGATTTGGCGTTGACATTTTTATATTCAAAAATATTGTAACACGATACGATACTAATAACATTATTTATGTAAAATAAATTCTGATTATTAACTTAAATAATATTTATAAATATCGGGTTAATGCGCTTTTAAAACGAACGAGTTTCAAAGATAAATTGAAAATCGAAAGATATATGTAATTAATCTAGTCCTTAATTTTTTCTTAATTTGGTTTCATCTTATATTTTACTTCGTCTTTATAACCACGATAAAAAGTGTCGTAAATTAGTTATTGACATTAATAATTTTTGCGTTATTTTCTTGATGATTGATTCATATATGATTTGCGTTTTAATTATCGTGTTATTAAAATTAAAACAAATTTAGCAACTACAATTTAACAACTAGTGGGGGTGGAGAGGTGTTGGTCGGAATTTGGGTCGGTTGAGTGCATACCGCAACGGCGGCGTACAACTATTTTTAAACGTCCGCTGCGTGGTGCCGCGCGGTGGTATCGTTTTACTCACTGTAAATGGCGGGTACCAGACTATTTTATTTTTTTATTTTATACTTCGGCATTAGCAACTTTGCTATTTTTGTCCGATTCCACGGAAGCCTATTTTTCTTTCAAAATAGATAATAGCAGAAAATAAGAAGGATGTGTGTGACCATTACCTTTCTAAATTACCTATGGGATACTCTTAACTTATATTTTTAAAATAACAATTATCATTAATTAGACATTTTAAATATTTTTTTTCTTCGAAATCATGACAAATGTTTATAATTTTAATATACATCGATTTTATACAACTTACTTAGTTGGTTAAAATGATGTTATTTTTCATAAATTATATATATTTTTTAAAATATCTACAACTTATATGAATTATAACAGTGAATATAATAAGAAATTATTTATTAATATTTGAAAGCGATCTTCTAATTTTAAATCCAGTAATATTTATTTTAAAATAATTGAGACAAACTTTTCTTATTACCTATAATATTCAATATAGAATATTCCATATTATACTATACTGGTTTGTAGTTTTATAACCAATGGTTTGATTATTTATAATGACTAACAGAAAACTTGCCAAAATGACTAGTGAACTAAATCTATCTCACATAAATTATAATATTTAGTTATTATTGTCCTATGCCCTAATTATTTTATGTATATTTATGTATATATTGTAGTAATACATAATATCTAGTGAGATATATAACGGTTTTGTAATCGGTACCTACATTTTCCTTTGTTAAATCTTTTGAACTAATTAGTAAGTGATAAAGTAATATGAGTTGATAGATATTGCGTTATTCAAATCATTATACACCTATTTATTAGATATATAAACGTAAAATAAATTTCAAGTAACTATATTTTTTTTAAATTAAATTTGTTAAGCTCAAATTATATATATATATATATTTTAATGGTTGTTCATTTGGTCTTAATAGTTTTATCAAAATTATTTTCTACAAATCAGTTTGCTTTAAAAATTGTATTATTTTATTTATAGCTTTGATTTGTGATCCTTGAGTTTCTTGTGGTTGATCAAGGTATTGTTTTCTCTTTTTTTCTTTATTTTTCATATTGACGACATTAAGTTAACATTTATTTTATTATGAATGTGTTACACATATTGAACTTGTAAGAGATTATTAGATAGATATAATTAGGTAAATATTATTTGAATATAGATCAAAGATTTTAATGTTCATGTTATACGTTATTTTAAATGTATTGTAAGAAAAAATAATTGATAATTTTTGTACCTATATATTTGTTTTATTAGATATTTAATCATGGATTAAACAAATACTATTTATAACTATGTATAGTTATTAATTATTTTTCACACAAGTATTTTCAATAAAAAAAATTCAATAAATGTATGATAAAACTATTAGGATATTAAATGCAGAGATAGAAATAAAAACCGAAAACAAGTATTATTTTTAACTTAACTCTAAAAATAAAAAAAAATAACGATTATCCTTCAAAAATAACTCGACCTACTAAGCGTATAAGAAAATGGTTTACGTATAACAACATACTTAAAGGTACTTATAATATGTTAATAAAAACTAATTTAACTTATTTAAAATAATTAAGTAGTAGGTAATAAATACATTACACTGTACCTGTGAATAATATTAAATGCAACTAAATAATTTGTTTACATAAATGTTGTGTAATATATAATAAATTATTTATATAGAAAAAAGATTGTTTTTAAAAAGTACTCTCAAACAATTGGATTTATTGTTGTAATTAATAATTATTGATATAAATGAAGTAAGCGTGTTTTGTGATTCCTTTTTTTTCTATTCGATTCCTTAAATTGAAGTTAATTTATGTACTTTCATAATAAAATATATTATGTTAAAATGACAGTTTTTTATGAACACGTCATATTATATAGCAGGGGTGGCCAACTTGCGGCTCGCATCATATTAAAAAAAACCAAAATTTACTTATTATTATGAATTTAATTTTTTTTTTAAATTATAAAATGTAATTTATTTTGGAACTTGATTTCATTTTATTTATTCGTGTGGTTCGTGAACATATTCATGTTGGCTACCTCTGTTTTATAGTAGTTTAATGAACTGTTATATTTTGTATTAGTGGGGTAGACAAAAAATTTCAAAATGGACGCAATTAAGAAGAAGATGCAGGCGATGAAGATGGAGAAGGATAGCGCCATGGACAAGGCCGACACTTGTGAAGGCCAGTCCAAGGATGCGAACCTTCGTGCAGACAAAGTAAACATGACAAATATTTCAAGCAAACATTTTTTAATTGGTATAAACGTTATTTTAAACTAGGTAAATGAAGATGTGAGAGATTGCCAAAAGAAATTAACCCAGGTAGAAAGTGATCTGGACACTAATAAGAATAAGTTGGAAGAGGCCATCAAGCAGTTAGAGGATAGAGAAAAGGCACTTACTGCGGTAAGTTAAAAACAAGTATTAATATATAAGATGTTTTAATATGAATTTGTTTAAAGGCTGAAAGTGAAGTAGCCGCATTGAACAGGAAAGTCCAAATGATTGAAGAAGATCTTGAAAGATCCGAAGAAAGGTCTCAAGCTGCTGCATCAAAATTGGCTGAGGCTTCTCAAGCAGCCGACGAATCTCAACGGTAAGCTGAATAGATTAATTTATTTGTTCGTTATTTACATATTTTTTTTTGCATTACTTATACAAATAATGATTTTAGTATGTGCAAAGTACTCGAAAACCGTAGCCAGCAAGACGAGGAACGTATGGACCAGTTGACTAACCAATTAAAGGAAGCTCGTCTCTTAGCTGAAGATGCTGATGGAAAATCTGACGAAGTAATAACAAATAATAACATTATTAATTAGAAAAAGTATTAAAAAAATATATTAAATTTAAGGTTTCGAGGAAACTTGCTTTTGTTGAAGATGAACTTGAAGTAGCAGAGGATCGTGTGAAATCTGGTGACTCGTAAGTAAAATTATTTGAATGCATACAACATACGATATTTTTGATGTTTTAATTTATAGAAAAATCATGGAGCTGGAAGAAGAATTGAAAGTTGTCGGAAACAGCTTGAAATCGTTGGAAGTTTCAGAAGAAAAGGTAATTAGTGTGAAAATATTAAGATTATAAAAGATAATTATTTTATTTTTAGGCCAATCAACGAGTGGAAGAGTACAAGCATCAAATCAAACAACTCACTGTAAAATTAAAGGAGGTAAACTTTTAAGTTTATATAAATATTATAATATTACATTTCACAACTAAAACCTTCAAAACACATAATATTACATATTTTTTACAAATATTTATTTAATATTTCAGGCTGAAGCTCGTGCTGAATTTGCTGAGAAAACCGTTAAGAAATTGCAGAAGGAAGTTGATAGACTTGAAGGTAAGTTCCACGGTTTAATTTTAATAAATAATACTTATATACAAAATATTGTATTTATATTTTTATTATAGTTATTAGTCTAGCTCAACGAAATATGTGCAGCTATATACTTACGCTTTGTTATTATTTTTTTATTTTTAATAGCTTAACATTTAGACGATCGGGGCTTTGTTTGTTAATGGGTTATTTACGTTTGTTTTGTACAATAATGTGTTGTTTTTCAGATGATCTTTTCAAAGAGAAAGAAAAATCCAAAGAAATCACGGATGACTTGGATTCGACATTTGCTGAACTCACTGGCTACTAACCAAATACAAATTCTGCATAGCCTTCACTTGTTTTTTTCTTGTTTTTTATATCCGAGTTTTGTCATAAACCAACGTAGCTTTTTGTAAAAATAATGCTTTTTTATTTTTTTTTTCACTAAATTTGCTTTTTTGTCGTTTTAATATGTTTTGTCTCCAGTTGCTGCTGTACAAATTCGCTTCTATAACTGCCAGGTACAATAATAGTTAAATATTAAAAGAAAAAAAAACATTGAATGTATGTTATTAAATATGAGTTATTTTATTCTATGTAAATAACTAAGACGTTTGGTTTTTATTAATGTAATCAGTTCTTATATGAAATTCAAATATTTGTTGTTTGCATTTTCTTGAACATTTTTTCCTGAGCAAAACTTTACAAGATAATTTTATAAAAATATGATCATGAATATTAGTTTTTTGAATATTACATTTTTCCATCCTTCAATGTTTTTTTTTTTTTTAAATAAATTTATTTGTATTTTTAAAAACTAGAGAAATTGTGTTTTGGCCATATTTTTACGATTAAGTATTAAAAGAATATTTATTATATATAAATGTTTGAAATTTTAATTTATTTTTATGGTTGAATTCAATTTTTCAATTTGTTTATTGTGTTTAAAATAATTTTTTACCTTTGTAAAATGAGAATCTTATTATTTTTCAGATGAACTCGGCCTCAACAAAGACAGATACAAGTCTTTGGCTGACGAGATGGATTCCACTTTTGCTGAATTGGCTGGATATTAACTCTCTAGATTTAGCCATATTTTCGAAGAAATTTACATTTAAAGTAAATAATTACCAATGATTTTATCAAATAATATTACCATCATCAATTCTATTAATAAATTAAAAGAATATCACATTAAATTATTACTGTTAGATTATTTATTGTTTGAACCAATGCATACATAGGTATATTTTATATATATAAATGTATTACGTGTGAACATATTAACCAATTAACAATTTACATTTTACAATTTCACCTGTATTCTAGCTTTATAATTATAGTATTAATGTACAATAATTATCTAGTCTTATGTTCTAAGTCATCTAGTCTTTATGACATATTATAATATTTATATCACATATGTACACATTATGTCTTAAATTTTTCATTAGATTAGTTTATAAACATAATATATTACACATACATACTTATACCTATACATAGGTGTTCAACATATATATATATATATATATATATACAATGAAACGGGAAATATTTGTACATTGGTCTATAATAAATTAACTTCTTGCGTGTGTATATATACATATATGCATATATGTTTATTGAACATCTGTATGTATATAATCATAATATGTACAAAATATTATTATTTAGGTTAATTTATTATTTAACTTATTATTAAGTACAATCTATTCGTTATAGGCTTATATAAAAAGTATCTATGGTTATATTTAATAATTATAAACGTTAATTGTTAAGAAATAAAAATAATAATATTATTTCACAAGGTAGGTGATTTTTAAGATTAATATCTTTATTTCAATGGCAAATATTAAACACTTTAACTTACTTTAGTTAATAATTGGAAAACTCATAACGCATGTTTTTTGTTGAACAGTTGGTTAGTATCTAACTTTGTCATGTATTTTATAATATTATTAATTTTATGATCATTATTCATATAAATAATAAATGAATACGAGTCAAGCTAGTCATATAGAAACAATTGTTGAATTCAACACGTTGGTAAATAAATTCATATTTAAACGTTTGAATTCAACATGCGTTTGTTAATTTGTTTAAAATATTGTATTGTTGTTTTTTTTTTTTTTTTGATAGACATTTAGTTTCTTTAATTAATAAATTTGAGTGAATAAACATATGTTTTTTTGATTGTTGGATAAGAGTGGTTTTTGTTGTACAATTATTGGAACACTTTAGCTGTTAACCAAGTATTATTGCTACATCAATACAATACAATATTATTGAGCGATGTTTTTATTTACATGGTGCTGGTATTTTTTATAGTATACATTTAGACTATTACATATATTATTTTCATGCAGATAACTATAATATTATAATATAATACATCTGTGCTTGTAAATCATAAAACGTGCCTAAATTGTGATCGTTCAATTTGTTTATGAATTAAATTTTCCAAATTACTAATGACCGTAGCTTAAAGCTTGACATATTATATTTAAAGCGTATCAGTATAACAAAAAGTAATACCTACAACTCTTTTTACGATCCACGAATAAAACATGCTCATTGGTCATATCAGTGGCAGTTTTACAGGACCGGGGTGGTAGATACTAAACATACGATATTATATCGATGGTCGGATACCTAATTATACGTATTCACTGTAATTAAGTATTATTATGCGAGGCACACGTCCGTGAACTTCAGAGATTGAATTTAATATCATTACGAATTGAGGTACCTAATCTTCTTTTTCAATTAGTTGATGTATAGCTTTTATTTATAAATAGGGGGACCACCCCTTATATATTTATGTAATTGGCTGTTAATAACACAGGTATTAGGTATATGATATTGTAATATAGATAAATATGTGACACATATGTTTATGTAACACAAAAATTTGTACATAACACTGAATGAAATTAATAAAAGTCATTAAAACGGTTATCGATGCGCAGTAATATATAATATATAACTACGTACTTATCTGTTTACATTTCCTGCATGAAATAATATGTCACAACTACGTTTACCTTTGCTGTAATTTGATGATTACACACAATATTGATGTGCGCCTAGCCTATGTATGTAAGCAATATTTTTTGTCAATCTTGTAAGTTGAAGGTATAGGGAAAATAATGTAAAAACAATAGACCCTCATGTAGCGATTTACAAAAAAAAAAAAGTTACGGTTTGTACTATAAAAACATGCTTTAGCCTTCAATTATGTAAAAATATACAACATAGAGTTTCATATTTTGTACGATAATATTACGCACGATCGATATTTTTAATTGCGTTTTTTCTACTGAACTGATTAAAATTATTTTATTACTTTTTACAATTAACTTGCCCAATACTGGATACGTTGATTTGCCATGCAATAAAAATACACACAAATCGAATTAGACGTCTTCGCCTAACCACGGTAAGGAAGTGTTACCACTGGGTGGCTTCTTTGTTCAAGCAATATTTCACTGTCATATTAATCAATTACCAAATTCTTATTATTCCCTTGTTTCTAGGGTAGTAGGGTACAGATTGTATATAAATAGAAAGGAGAAAAATATCAAGACATATCTTTAATAAATACAAGGTTGAATTGATATTGCAACTATTTTTACCATCGAGTTAAATCTTAATAAATATCGTAATGAAAAACGTCTAAAAAATACATTAATTTATACTTTATTTAACAAAAATATCTTTGGGTATTGCTTTGCTGACAACATATATTTTAGAGGCCTGAACATTTGAATAGGTAGTAACCTTGAGCTGAAAATATCATAACCAATATGTGGTTTTCAAGATTTCATTAAGCTGAATGAATTAAAATATAACAAAACAATAATAAGTCTTATTTGCGCTGACTGACTCGTACAAATCTAATATGTGAAATTATCATGATATTATCGTGTAAATTAATATTTGAATAATGATTTTATTTATATAAATGACTTGTGCGATTTCTGCCTGAAAATAAAACTGCGATTGGCACCACAAATGAAAACGGACATTTGAACGTGTCAACAGTTAAATTAATGTTTGTGCAAGTATTCAGTAGTATGTAGCTAGTTTGCGCCGATACAACTGAATGCGTAAACCCATCGTTGTACTGCTATTATAGTGATAATATCATCTACGCACGAAAAGCTTTATAGCTCTCTAATATCATATTCCTCGCCAAATCACCATTTTGGTCGTCCATCAACAATTGACACGACATTACGTCTTATTCTTTCCGTGAGTTTGTCATTTCACTACAGCTGCAGTGTGCGTTGTATTGATGCGCATAGATTATACAGGGATAAATCGGATTACGAACTTTTCACGTGTATACTTACTCGAAGCGTCGTGTTGTACATCCTACGTAATATGATAGTATTGTACAATTGATTTTTCTGTTGCACAGAAAAAGGGATAATAATTGGAATTGTTTATTCCTCTCAGTATCGCCAAGAATGCTATGTACTTTCAGATTTGCAATTATAGGAATCGAGGATGTGGGTAATATGGAATGACATTCATTCAATCATTAAATAATATACAATGTGCATACATTGAACACGAGTAGGTATGTAAAGCGTATTATAAAATATAAAGCGAACGCGTATTCATTTAGGTTATTTGTTATTTATTTTTTGTGTTTAGATGTTTTAACTTCTAGATTATTGATCATTACTCATGTAAGGACACTTCGGTGTCGAGTAGGAATTTTGGCATTGTGTTTGTTCACAAATAGGTTCACCATCTGAACATTTTTTTGTGTAGATTTTCTTTGGTTTATAGCGTACCGATGAAAGTTTAATAAATTCATCTGCAAATCTTGGTGGCTTATGAATGGAATTTTCAGAACAATTTATTGTGCCACTGAAGTTATTCTTAAATTTATTCAATGCATTCATCGAAAAGTTTGAAGATTGATGTGTACCAACAACGTTCATTAAATTAAAACTTTTTACATAATTTTTTAAAACCAGTCTTAGCACTATAATAAACATATACTCTTATTATAATGTTGAATAATAAAGTAAAAATATAATATTTAATACGATTGCTAACTTAACTTACTTTTCTGTAATATATAGATAGTATTATAACTTATGTGTTGGTAAATTAAGAATGTAATCAATATTTTTTTAAAACACGAAAATAATTGAATTTATTTTTAATTTTTGACAATAATATTATGTTTATACATATTACTTAATTAAAGTTATTTTCAGCCAATTACTATTTATAATATTAATCATATTTAATTTTATTACTAAATGTATGAACATAACCAGTGGCTTAAGTTTATCGATATCAGTCGATCAGTATGTGTGTATCAACACATACTTTCTTTCTGAAGCAAAGCTTAGGTACCGGGTGGGTAGGTATTTAAAATGATTTTAATTAAGTTCGATATGCATAATAAATGGACAATAGTCATTATGAGCATAACGTTCTTATTTTCTAAAGTAAAAATAATTACTGGTAGATTTTCATAACGCCTAGAAAAATTGTTAAAACGATTGAATATTAAGTTTAATATACAGAGAGTAACAGAAAGA
This sequence comes from Pentalonia nigronervosa, assembly GCA_014851325.1. NCBI lineage: Eukaryota > Metazoa > Arthropoda > Insecta > Hemiptera > Aphididae > Pentalonia > Pentalonia nigronervosa. The sequence continues at coordinate 218,994 of JACXSJ010000271.1, forward strand.
TATGATAAATGAAATAACTTGTGTTTTAATCTTTCAATTTTTTTTATATAATTAATAATCGCTTGCGTTAAATATATAATAAATTATATAGGAAGTTTGAATTATTTTCTCCTTTATCGTAATAAAATAAATCGTTATCATCAGTTATTACCGATAACTAGTTATAAACGATTAATTTTTCTAAGAATTTCTGAAAACTTGAAAAAATTGTAGAAAATAACCGATTGCACTTTAAGGAATATTTTCATCATAAAAATTTTTCTAAAAATTGTATTTATAAATTGACTAATTTACATTTTTTAAAATTTTTTTTATCAAATTTAAAATTTTTTATTTTCACTATTAAAAAATTAAAAACATTTTATTTATATTATACATGTAGCTCAAGTATCTATTAATTATATGAAAAAAAAAAAAAATGAAAAAATATTGATTAGAACACAAGTTATTTATTTTGTCATATCTTTCTGTTACATTTTGTATAGTTTTTAATTTATCATATAGTTTTGGATGAAAAAAACATCATTAGAAAACTATTATATTCCTCGATTACTATAGAATATAAAATATTTACTACATTATAGTTGTTATTTATGATAATATAACTAAAGATATAATTTAAATGTAATTATTAATTTTTAATTTTCATTCTTTATTGTTATTAAATCAGCTAATTGTTGAAACATCGCTGTAAAACGTAAACTAATTCATAATTAGTTTCTCATTTCTTTCACACACACACATGTGCTTTAGTTTTGTTATGTATACATACATCGTAAATAAATTATAAATATAATACACAAATAATATGGAAAGAATTATTATTATTTTACTTTTATTACAGTGCTGAAATATATGTAGGTTTATATATAGATAAAGGCCATATGTATGGACTATAGGTACCTATTATATATCAGTGGGGCGGCTCCCGCATAAGTGCGATCGAACCCCCTACGAAGAAGAGTTTTTTTTTGTTCGTGTTTTCCTTTCTCAATATTATGCAGTGAATGATAAAGACTTTTGATTCGGGAAAAAACAAAGAAAAAACTATATTTAATTGAATTTTTGGCTTGTAAATTGAATTATCCATAGTAGGTATAATATAAAATTGGCGAAGAAAAAAAAATATTATTTTCATCTTGTCCAGCGCTTTGGATAACGATGGTAAAGTTTAGTTTAGTTTTCCATGCGTGTTAATATGATTCTATAAAAATATTACATTATGAATTATAATTCTAAAACCATAACAGGATTGTAGAAATTGAAACTGGTTTTATGTGTTTGAAAGCGTAGTGCGACTAACGTTTGGGAATTTGAGTGACTGATGGAGTATAATATTGTAACGAATTCTAGCCTTATAAGTTGTCATAGAGTACGTAAATACCTAATAGATAATATCAGAATAATAAATTTATATAAATAAATTGTATAAGTATACTTGAAATCATACTTTTGTTTGTGGGATACTACATTTTAGAAACCAAGTTTTTTCAATTCTGGGAATGGTTATACCAGATTTGCAATAATATTAAACACTATAAGTAAAATAAAAAGTATTAATTGATATAAAGTAACTAGGTAGGTAATACCTTTTAATTTACTAACCGGGAATTAAGTATTAATAGACTGATTATCATTTTGAATCAACGAGAGTTGGAGTGTAACAATACAATTTGGGCAATTAGGATCTTGTCAACATTAAAATTATTTATAATAATAAAAAAAATACTATTAAATCTGATTCAAATTCCTAAAAGATGAAACGGATCATATAGTACGTATACAGTCAAAGAGAAACAACCTGTAATCTGCAGTAATTACAATTTGCGACTAAAAAAAAAAAAACCAGTACAAATAATTTCAATCAACAAATAATTTATGGTTTTCAGTTTTTTAAGTTCAGAACAAAGTACCATAACATATAAAACTTTAATATAAATTTAAACGCACATAAAACGTAATTTGACAAGTAATTATGATATTATTTTAGTACATTATTAACAGCTTGTATTTTATTTTTAGGTCATAGTGATTGAAAAAAAAAAAATGTTATAAAACATTAACTATCAAATTAATAGTAAATCAATTGGGAATTGTTCATGTTATTAATGTATTTTTATCAAACATTTGAACTTCAAACGCAGTGAAAAATGTGCCAATGAAGATTTTTGGCTATGCAAAAATAAAAAGGTCGGCAAGTGAGTGCCGTCCTGCTGTATAGTAGGTGTCGAGTGATCCACTGTAATGGATGTGTTAAATTTAAATTCAATGGTATAAAATCATTGTATATGAAAAACGATTCTGAGCGAAAATGATTGATCAGCCTACATTACTAAGTATGTTTTAAGATATTATTGCTATTAAAGTAATTCATTTTACTATTAACAATACAGTAGGTTGAATAAAATTTTGTCGAAAACATTGAATTTTAAAATATAACAAAAAAATAGTCGATAAAATAGTATAAAGTAAAATATTATATAAAATATAATAATATTCGCAGATCAAATACACAGGCTATGGGGTATCAACTTTTTATACAATTATATGTTATCACTTATCACTTAACAGTCAGCTTACAGCTGCATCAAACTGTGGTCCAACCGCCAAAATACTGAATGAAATTATGAAAATAAATACAACTGTAATCCAAAATTACAAACTAAATCAAATTCAGTGATGGTATTGCCAATACAAATGTTCTTTTTATTGTATTAAGATTTATTTTATTATTTTTATATTTATTAATTATTATTTTAATGGCTAAACGTGACGTATCCATAATTTAATTTTTTTCTAAAAAACTTAAAGTTGAATAAGTAATTTGGTTTCTAAGTATTTTATTTTTTTTGTTAATTTTTAAAACATGCAATATATTTATTTTCTAGTTTTATAGTGTTATGTTACTTGAACAAAATGGTATTAGTGTGTTATCATTTAAATTCATTTTAATTATAGAACAACTTATAAATGCACATAATTATAAGCTAGAAACGATTTTGGAGAGCTTAAAACATAAAAATTTAAGTTTTTGGTATTACCACGACAATTCATTAAAATGTATTATTACTTATAACATCCCCCCTCCCCATTGAAAATTCCTGGGCACGCCACTGTATAAAACCATATTTTTTCCCCTTGTGCACATTTTGTGTTTATTATTACTTCTAAAAAATTAATCTTACACAAACTATCATGTTTTGCAGCTACGTTCCTTACACGCGACAGGCTGCAGCATTTGTATAGATAACAAACCTTGGCGTGACACCGTGACGTTATGCTTGATTTCTACCTACATTAGTGTGCCGATTGGAAAACTCTTCTGTACGGCGATTAATAGGGACATTAAAAAAATTAAATATAAATCGCCTATACTGATATGTCTGTACATGCAGTCTAAGGTTTTATACCTTAAAATTATCGCTATCTAGTGATAGATAGTTGCAATGCTCTATTGTAAATAACACAGAAAATATCTACTACGCCGCTATCCTGTTATACGTGGTAACACTTTCAAGCCAATAATCAATATAATTTGATTAAATTATATATTTTGCTGTGTAGTTTTCACAAGTTTGACATTTAAGTACGCTTGAAAAATGTCAATGCCGCTTTCTTTTGAAATAAAATATGTATTCAAACTATACGTATATGAATACATAAAGGTTATTGAATTTTCGCATAATCTACTCGTTTTTCTTAATATAATTTTCAAATAAAAACATCAGAGAAAAATATAGTGCTTTATACATACCAAAGTTTAATCACGTTAATAATTCTTGAATAATTATATATTTCGTAAAGTATATTGTAATTTTTAAACTTTTATTTTTTAAAAACGATTTGCATATGAAACGTGTTTCGCATATGAAAGGCTACCTGTATGGCCGTAAGAAGTCTTAAGCCAGAAGATATTTTATTTTTTATATATGATAGTGCTTATGAGTTTTAAATGTATAATACAACCATATTTGAATTGAACCAGAAACAGATTTTTATCAAAATTGATATCAATAAATTAGGTGTGACTGGGGACACTCAATGTAGTTTAAATCAATTTTTTTATTATGATGTCCTCATTACGTATATCTCTGTATACGGACGAAAAGAGAAAATATTGAAGGATACACAAGATGAGGGTGCTAAAATTATGTATACCTATCTCACTAACCCGCTGATTTACAAAGTACCTAAATTATTGTCTTATTATGACAATATATACCTAATATTCTACAAGTTATAAAAAATATAATTGTATAAATGTATAGTTTAAACGGGAATGCGAAAAATGTCCGAAAATATTTTGTCCGACAGTATTTTAGCCGAAAAATATTTTATCCGTAAAATATACTAATTTCCATTAGTCTACCTTTTTAGTGACATAGAATTGAAAATAATATTTTTCGGATAAAATACGATTAGGACAAAATATTTTTCCACTAAAATGTTTTTCGGATAAAATACTGTTCGAGCGAAATTTTTTTCGACTAAAATATTTTTGCCTTATATAATTTTGTGTATAATAATTTCTGATAAAATACTTTTCAGATACAATTATTTTCGGATTTAATATAGCCCTTCGTTTAAACTAATCGTAAAACTATTTTCCTTGTTTTTGTGCTCTACTTATCTAATGCTGATTCTATTTTTATGTTATTTACAACATCCCTTTAAATATTTAAAATAGATTTCAACCAATGTTTAATTTATTGTATATTTAGAAAACCGAGCTCACATGTTGCAGAACTTATTAAAATTGTAATTACGATTTGAAATAACTTGTTAAAGTAAGGATAATTTACTTTTTGAATAATTTTTTTAATAAAACCGTCAAACAAAAAAAAAATCCTAATAATAATGAAACCGCTGTTCCTTATATTATTTCTGGTGTTTTATAACAGAGGCCAGGGGAAAGCGCCTCCAATCAGGAGGATATTTTTTTTTTTTTTGGGGGGGGGAGAATGCTGATGCAATTAGGGATGTTCCTAGTTGTACCTATGACCTGATGTACAAATTTGCGGTCTGAAATTTTTTTCGTCGACATTGACACACATGTGGTCGGACGGTTATTCACGCGCGATTCATGCAATACGACTGTCCACGTCCAAGGTTTTCGAGCTTAACAAGTGTGCGCTTTTCTGGTAAAGTCGGTTGTGCGCCTGTCCGCGCAAAGACGGCGGGTGGCATCGGCGGCGTCCGCGGGTGGCGCGATACGCGGCGGCGGAAAACGTGTATCATTCATTTTATCGAGCGCGCCCCCGCCCACCCGCGTCGTTCCTGCCTGATCGCCCGACCGCCCGACCCGGTCCGCCCGACATCCTTTGCGGCGCGGCGCTCGGGAGTGGCGGGACACGGCAGTCGTCCGGCGGTTCTTGGGCAAGTCGTGCCGCGCGCGTCCGTTATCGGTCCGTACGCCATGCCTGCCACGGGATTCGTGAGTCAAGGCCCTGTGGCCGAGAAGACCGAACATGGCAATATATTCGCAAGTGAGTAACACGACAATTGTCGGAAAAAAAAAAAAAAAACGACACGTTACATATTTTGTCGCATGCTGTTCTATAGTGTTTGAACGTTTATGATGATATCGAGATCACATATATCATAACAATACTATGGTCGTCCACTCGTTGTGGTCGTCGATATCCTCGGAAAGACGCCGTCGCGTAAATATAATAATAACAAACGCGAAAATAGTAATAACTCGCCGAGAGAAATGGCTTTTAACCACGTAAAATGGAAATATTAAAAATGTCGTTTTTATCAATATTTATCGACGGTTATTATTATTATTACGTTTACCAGGATTTAGTGTTATTAAATGACAGGTGTTTAAGTGTGAAAAATATATAGGTTTTATATACATGTATATAGTGTATGTATATACTTTTCATAAATGTAAAGCGTGTAAATATTGCCGTGAAAATGATATACGTAGCTGTATTGAAAATTAGTACACGGTTTGAAATAAAATTACATTTATGAATAATGGATGTTCTTGGAGCGAGGCGGGGGGGACTCAATCCAGTGTTAATTGAATTTAAATGACGTTGGACACTGGCATTTCAATTACTTATTATTGAATACAAAATTATAAAGTAGGAATCTATACAACAAATTGCATTTTCGTAAAATCAATGATTAAATAAACGTCAATTTGCGACGTTCTCGATTTTCCATTACTTCGAAAAGAAATTTCTAAAATGAACATACATCACCATTGTTAAACAACATAATTATCTACAATGTATTATGTAACTAAACACGTTTGATGGTTCTATAATCAAAACGAATTAATATCGGATTTGCGATGTTTGCTATAAACACGGAACATTTTAAACAACTTGTTGAAATTCAGATCAAAAAGTGGGACATATACCGAGTTTATCGATTTAAAGGGTTTAATACGATTCATGTAAATTTTGTGGGAGTATGCACCGATCTACTATAATATAATATCCATAAAATATGTATACATTAAACGATTAAATGTACTATTAAGTATTAATATAATTAATAGTAATAATTGCGTAGGTTTAAGTTACATATATTCAAACCATACGAATTACTAAAAATTGTATAATTAATAGTTACAAAACGGGTAGAGTAGGATTTATTCGTTTTCCGCAAGTTTGTTTTTGTTAGGTACTTACTGTAAAAGTTAAAATATTAACACGAAATAACATGAAAAAACAATTTTAATCCCCTGGGTCAAACAAATAATATTAATTCAAGTAAAAAATACATTTTTAAATTGCATACCTATTTCAGTTTAAAATTAATAATTATTATTATTTGTATATTTGCCTAGATGTTAATGTGGTCTGTAGAATATTAGGATCAAAGATCTATATATATATAATATGATACTAGTATAATGCGTAATGTTTTATTTAATTGTAATACATAAAATAATTAGGTGTTATTCTAATATTTTTTGAATTCCAAAAATTATAGTTTATGTAATATATATATTAATATTTAAATACCATAAATATCGCCGATAACATATTATATCCAGATTGTTTAATTTTTTTTTTATATTTAGAGTATATAATTTTGGTAAAATATAAATGTTAGGGGAAATTATTATTAAAATTTTTCAAAATAGTAGTTATTTTAATGATATTTTTGGAATGAGTATTGCTTGTTAGAATTTAATTTAATTTTAATCGTTATTTTATACATTATTATATGTTCCATTTAAAAGTTTATAAATTCATGAAATACTTAAATAAGTATTAATCATTTAAAAAGTTCATTATTTATTTACTTTTATTGTACATTTTCAACATACATTATTTAATATTGGTACTTACCTATATATTTATATTATTTTAGACTTTGAGCAGAGCAATAAGTGAATTAATTTTACAATGATGTGTGTTTTTTTTCTGTTATCACCTTTTGGAGCAGTATAAATGTATCGATTTTCACTGAATGTTTCTGATAGTAAATTGGACCTAGTTGGTATTTTATTTTATTTTTTATTTTTGGAGAGGGGAGATTAAAAGTAAAAAAATCCCAATAGTTTTAAAATAATTGGAAAAAAATTAAGGAAAAACCTGAAATTGATTTTAATTTTTTGGTGTAACTCAAAACGAAATATCTTAGACGTTTGAAATTTTTAACGTTTATACTTACTACTATTTTCTATACATGATAACAACATTTTTAAAATATTTTGATTCTTATTAAGTTAATTATAGACATGAAATTTAATTTTTTTCTCATAATATTGATACAAAAATGTTTTGCTGGACCAAAAGACTTACAATGTAATGAAAGATTTCTTATAAGTTGTTTTCATAGCTATATTAAAAATGTAAATGCACAGTTAAATTTTTTTTAATAATTTGAAGCTCAAATTTTTACAAAATTCATCAGAAAAACTAAAGTTTGCAAATTTTGTAGTTAACAATTTATAAAATGTTCAACTTTTATGACTAAGGATTGAAGATTTAATAGAAAGTTTTTCATAAATAACTCATAGTGTAACCAAACACTTTAAAAAATATTTAAATGTAGTTTTTTAAAAACATTATAGAAGTTTTAATTTGAAAAAAAACTAAATATTTAAACAAAGAATAAAAATTTTAGTTTTTTTGTTGTAATTTAAAAATATTCTTCGTGTGTATTTGAAATTTTTAATATATATTATTATATTTTAAACACACAATGATATTTTAAAATGCAACGTTTTTGGCAAAAATTAAATTAACTGCAGTATTACTAACAGTAAAATAAAATACTTTAGTAGCAATATGAAATATCATATAATATACTTGGTAGTATATTTTTTCTAGAATGCCTTCGTTGTTCGTATGCAACGATTTATTAATCATCATTGAATTCAAATTTAACACATTCATTACAGTGATTTACTTAATGATTAGGTATACTTGATACTCATTGTACAGCAGATTAGGTTACCAACTTTCTCCCATTTTTGTTTTTATTTTATAATTTGGTTAACAACTAAAAAAAAGTTTGCATATTGAAAACTTGTAATTATTGTAGTTTTTATAACGTAAAATAACTAAAACATAAATAAATGTTTTAAAAATAAAGTTATAAATATTTTTCTTAACAAAAATATGATATAATTACTGTAAGAGGCAGTATTATTATAAAAAAAATGTGATTTTGTATTTTATGATTCAGACCTAGGGTTAAGGTAATATTGTAATATATGTAACCATAACAATGTATTTTTGGAATAGTGCAGAAGATATTGATCAACCCTATAATATCTTTCATATCAAAGTATCTTTTTTCATCAATAAAACAAACCAACCAACCCCGCGTATACTTATTAACCAATCGTGTAGGTGAGACTGAGTTGTAATTTTTACAAATCAAAAGTAATTATACTATTTTATATTCTGCAGTACTTTAATAATAATTAACTCATGGATTATAATAACAACGGAAGTATAACATTTTAATTAAAATCCACTAATCTAAATTGACATCCTGTGTAAACAGTATCAGCACAGTTTAATTTTATGTATAGCTTTCTATTAGTTCAGAAATAATAACTATTATTAGTTCTACAGTTTAGGTTTCATTCAATATTTAAATTGTAACTAGGCTCAAAAGGCACGTTATGTTATGTATTTATTTTATTTAAATTCTAGAAACCTTTTAGATGATTGGATTTATTTATATTTAAAAATTATTTTCTTATTGATTATTTTCTGATATAAACTTTCTTTTATATTGTTTAACTTGAGTAAATTAAATATGTTTGGTACTTTATTAACTTTTAGATTTTTTTTTTACATAATAAAAAATAAATCGCAAATATAATTTGTTCTTTGTGTTTGTTTCTGATTTAAGTTCTGTTTTTATTTTTCAATTTAATTAATTAATATGTGTGTAATTATCTGTAAAATTACACTAAATAGTGGCAATTTTAAACAAAACAATATTAAACCAATCATAACATACTTTATAAATCATTATACACGTATATTTAATAAAACACTATTTTAATATAGATGCATATAAAATGTGTTCGAATATATAAATT
>JACXSJ010000273.1:0-17123 GCA_014851325.1 Pentalonia nigronervosa
TTTTGATGTAACCGTAATTAATTGAGCGAATATTTCGTTGGAAAGCATTCAGTTTGAAAATATATCGTCGGAATCACATTTATTTTGAAACGTATTTTTTCGGAACCGTATGCCATAACCCCCGTAATATACATTTTCAACAAAATATTTTTCACGAAAATGCGTTTCCAACGATATATTTCTGATAAAATGCGTTTCTGACAAAAAGCGTTTCGGAAAAATACATTTTTCACGAAACGAGTAATTATTTTTCGATTGAATATGGTTCTGAGAAATACAGTTCACGGAAAATACGTTTCTGGCATAATACATTTCTAACAAATTATGTATCTGACAAAATATTTTTCCAGACAAATACAATTCCTAGAATATATTTTTCAACTTTATACGCGGCCCTTTACTATTATACAATACACATCAAACAATAGAAATGCATTAAATGGATATCTAAAGATATTTATTTAATATATATTTAAAATGTATTTCTTGAAAATGTTGATTACATATTTATATTATGTGGATGCGGCATATCTAGACATAATGTGGCAACTATGTGTGGTTAATGCCAAACACAAAGATAAGTCAGTCTAGTCGCTTTTATCGAATTCTGCGGTTACGCCACTGGTAGCAATATAATATAATGTTATACATTTATAATTTAGTACCTATTTCATAGGTAGTCATATTTCTGCACGAATACGTCATGCCGCATGAAATGTGTATTTTAGCTTTTAGGTTTGGGTCCGCGCTTCAAAATCCGTTTCTTTTTGAAAAATTTGGGTAAAGAACCTCTGATGGGCATCAATGTTGCGTTTTTATACAACGCCCAGTATCATAGTATAGAATCTTCACTCTGCAGGGTAAGCAAGACGTCGTACCAGCATGTGTTCACTTGTCTCCGTCTTGCTTAAGCATAACATAACATCAACATTTACGTTCCAAAGCAGTTCCAATTGTATGTTGTTAGCTTTAATATTACAGTGAATTGACCAACTATCAAACTTAAATTTGAGAACACTATTTGTCTTTAATCGTTGGATCTTTACAATGTTATAATTTAATTTTTCAGAGAATTATGAGTACATGTGTGTAAAACAGGTTAAGCGCCAATACAAAAAATGCCATTATGAATTTAGCGCCTCGAAAGGTGTATTTGGTATGTTTTAACTTGTAAAGAGCGCTACGTATAGGGTTTTCAAGCCCCGCGTAGGGTCTCCAAAGCTTTAATTTTACATGTTATCTTATAGAAATCAAATAGTGCGTATTCAAGTTTATAAAATGGTTAATTTAAAATACTCAAGCTTTTTATTTTTATGACAAACGTATGACCATTTTTTTCTTTCTTCTCCTTGAAATATTCTAACATTTTAAAGCAAACCTGAATCTAAAAAAATTTTTTTTTTTTTGATAAGTAGTATGTAAGCCAATAGGCTCTACGTGGCGCTTAACTTGTTTTAATATTTAAAATACTCATAACTTACTTACAAATTAAAATATAAAAAAAAACATAAATTCTTACTTTAAAGCTTGCCAATAGAAGATTAATTCATTCTAATATTAAAGTAAACCTTTCAGAATTGGAACTATTGAACGTATATATTAATATGTATATTATGCCATTTATGCATTAATAAGACAGAGACAACACATGTAGGTAAGACGCTTTTATTAAGCACAATATAATAGTTTCTTGTATCACGCAAGCCCGGATTAAAGGAATGCAATCGGCATGTTTGGTCGTCAGCCTAAAATTATATCAATAGTATATCGTTTATATTTTGCATGTAGAAGGTACAAAAATCATTTGTGATTTTTAAAATATTATTATTATTGTACAAATTTAAGTCTACTTAGACCCGGATTAGACCTACGAGCTATAAACGAGAAAATATCGGTGGGCCGCTCAAAATATGTATCAGTTATAAGTGTTTAATCGACATTTTATTTTTATTTGATAATAAGAAATTAGTACAAACATTAGAAGAATATAAAATTGAATCAAATTATTAAATGGTGTAAATGTAATCAAACGTTAGAAATCCTAAAAACTCGGTGGGGCGATGCCTTATCTATCCGCCGCTGAGTCTACTGAAACTATTTATATATACAGTACGAGACAGATAAAGTTAGTTGTTATATTAAGTAATTTTTAAGTTATACAGAAAATTCCATAAAATTAAGGCATCATTTAAGAAAATAAACCCATATAGGTATATAATATTTATCATCAAATTACTAATTATTATATGCTTAAATTGGTACATAATATAATTAATATAATAGCTCTAGAATTTTTACTATCATTATATAAAATAGGTACATTATTATTTATGATTAACTACCATAAAAATGGTGGTTAGATAAATATAAAATTGTGTATCTGCTACATATAGTGTAAAATATTATATAATACATATGTATTATTTTAAATAGTATATACTATTCTCATAATAGTGGAATTGTAAATTTAAATTTGTTTCATACAGTGCCTTTATATACATAAATATAATGTATTGATGTATAGGTAATGTTAAATAGCCATATATGTACTTTATTGTCTTATATAATTTTTTAATAATTTAAATTTTGATTTCTGATAATATTTTAGTGTTTTGCACTAAATTCAACGATGATTAAATTGTCTATTAACGTTAAGTTATTATAAAGTTATATGTAGGTAGGTATTCCAATTATGGCATATACAATATTATGTTCAATTTTTTCATGAAAATGGACAGAATTTTTTTTTTATCATCGGTCGGTGACGAGGTACAGCTAAATGTTGATCCTTGGGCCCCTAAAGTACTTAATCCGGGCTTGATATAATTATAGGTATATTAATGATATCAGTTAGCCCTGCAATTTCATTAGATTACATCGCATTCATTAGAGCGACGTCAATAATTTTTCGAAAACAGGGCCAACTTTACCGATATTTAACAAACATTTATAAATTATTTATTAAAATTATTAACAATAGGTGCCGATAATCGTTCCGGGAACGGAAATCTATTGCGAGACGTTCGTTACATGTTGCACTTATGGAGGTTCTGACGACCGAGCAATAGACGTCGTTGTTAGCCTAGGAACCAACGTGATATATAGAGCAAAAGTCAACATGCCAGTTTGTGAGTTTAAAAAGAAATTTGAATACAAAATATTATTATTTAATATTGTTATCAAAACTTTGACATTTTATAAATTTTTTACAATATAATTTATTATTACTTAAGACATTCTCAATAGATAGGTATATATATATATAATACTTACTACTTAAGTACAAATATCCTATTTTATTCATTCAAAATATTATATTATAATATACGTGTTTGTTTACAGACAATATTCAAACCAATAATCTTAGTGAGGAGTTAAACGATATTATGTCATAGTGAGTAACATATACATAATTTTTGTTTAAAATAAATTAACGTATAAGTACTTAATAATCTAAAATTAATTCTTCAATTATAAAAAAAAAGCTTATTTGTTTATAGGAAACAGTATCAATTACCTATAAGAGTCTCATTTCGGTATCAAACAAATTCGGTTGTGTAATGGAATGGCCAATATCCCGGATAATGAAATACCAATAGAATCAGAAAGTGACGTCATGGCCATTGAAAATTCCTGACGCTCCTTCGGAACCTACAAACAATATCAAGACGAAGTTTATTTTCGACTTTATGTATACAGGGTGATAATTTGTCGAGCATGCTCTCTCGTGATATCCTTTAATAATACATATTTAAATTCTGGTATTTTGAATTTTTAAGTACATTAAAAGACTATATTTTTTAAATACTTAAATGTTTTATACCGTTTCCTCTGACTATATAGACTATTTATCCAAATCAGAACCAGCCTTTTTTACCATAAATTGTTAATCGGATGATTCTATTGCGAACATTTTGATTCGTTTAACGATTAGGTAGTTTCTAAGGTTATAAACTTTATACACCAAGAGTAATGGTAATAGTCTGGTAAATAATGGTTTCATTTAAAATATCAACATTTTAAATGTAATATTCTACTCGGACAATTTTTACAAACCATTAAATTTTAATGAATTCGTATAAATTACTTTAATTTTAAAATCATCACAGCCTTGGTATCTCTATACCTGCCTGCTATTATATTATTACAGACTATACTATTCTTAGTACTTAATATTTTATAACTTAAGAAAATATTCAACAAAATTTCAATTTATATGCATATGAACATTTTCAAAATATTTATCTTCTTAATAATTCACAATCAAAAAGGGTGGTTCACATTTGAAAAAAGAAATTTGCCACAATACAATACACTCCTTAGATTGCATAAAATATCAAAGTATTTTAAAATATGAACTCTTAAATATCTACATTTAAAAATTCCAAAAATCATGATTTGAATAAATTTACTATTAAAAGAAGAAATGGGCAATAGGCATGCTTGGTCAATTGTACTACATAATATATAATATTATATTTTATGTGTTATAGTTTATAAATAATAAAATAAATAAAAAGGTTTCATACTTTTTTTATGACGTTATGATATGAATTAGCATACGCTCCTCCACCCAATAAACCTTCGAATCCTATCATCGCAAATATAATGTATATATTTGGCGTGAAAGAATACAGCGTTTCCATTAAAAAGTATACGAGGTTGAAACCCTGAAAATCAAAAATGTATTTAATTTGCAGCATGGTACTGGGCCGCGAGCCATAAGTATATTATTAAATATTATATATATTTAAAATAATATTATTATATATTTTTTGTTATATTTCTGATTATAATAATATTTAATCAATTTTAACTATAGTAGTATAGTGTATAGTAAGTGTACAATTTACGATACGATATCGAATGTTCGAATGTAGTTTTATCTTTTATAGTTCGTTGATTATTAATAGGTTTTTGTTATTTGTCATTTTTATCGTATTTAACGTGCGCGGCGTGCGGGTTGCGATAAACTTAATAGGTCTTTCGATTTCGTAAATTGGTAAACTAGTTATTTGTGTCAGTAACAGTGGTTGTGTGTTTATGCGTCGTTGTGTCTGTTGTGAGTTACTACATAGTATTACATAGACACAAGATTCCTTCAATGCATTTCCAGTTCTACATGATTTTCTTAAAATTAACCAAGTTAAAATTGATAAAGCGACAGCTACAACTATACAAGATAACCTCAAATCTTTAGCTTCCAACTTCAGGTTATTTTTATTTATTTATTTTTCTTAATTACAAATTAATATTTTTTAATAGGCATAATTGAAATCATTTTTACAATGTTTTTAGAAACTACTTCCCTAAAATTGAAGAGGAAATCCAATGGATCAGAAATCCCTTTGAAGAAGATTACTTGAAAAAATTGAAAATATCTGCAAGTGAAGAAGATTTGTTGATTGAAATGTCATGTGATCAGACTTTAAAATTGTATTTTAAAAGTACACAATTAGTGCCATTCTGGTTAAATGTTCGGAAAGACTATCCATCAATCGCTAAAATTGCACTGAGAAACTTGATGGGCTTTTCGACAACTTATTTATATGAACGTGCTTTTTCTACTTTAATTTATTTAAAAAATAAATATAAGAATAAACTCAATGTTGAGAGTGATTTAAGACTAAAACTAACAAGTTTTAATCCAGATATTGACTTTCTCGTGAAGAACAAGCAATGTCAAAAATCACATTAAATTCTTTATCTTGTGATAAAGTTGAATTAAGTTTTTTTTTTTAAATTTTTAAAATGTTTTATTCCTAATAACTATATATACATGTATATATGTATATAATATATAATATATATTATATATAATAATTTTATGAAAACGTATATGTATGCTATGAGTGGGCCTCAAATATTTTTTTACAAAATTAGTGGTCCGCGAAACTAAAAAGGTTGGGAATCGCTGGATTACTGTTTAATGTCATTTGAAACTTAAAAGTAATTTCTACAAAGTTTTTTGTTGTAATTAAAATAATTAATATTTAATATTCATAAAAAAGTACTTAATATAATTATGAAACTATTAAACGTTAAAAGTAAAAAAAATCGTTGAAAATAAAATGTATGTACTATACACCAATTATTTGTGTCGTCATTTTTGAATTTATAGCTCTCCTAAATTATTTTATCGACTCTAAATGTATATGAAACAATAAAGTTAAATACCTGCAATATTGTCAAGATCCAAATTTTTTCGATCGGAAACAGGTTTACTGAAGTTCTAGAAATGAAAACGCCCAACTGATATAAGACTTGATACCATCTGTATTGCTCTGAATGCGTTAACCATATTTTTTCAAAATAAACCAACTCGAACTGGAAACAATCAAATCTGTTAATAGGTGTAATACGACTTTTAAACCAAATGCACGTATATTATGTAGAAAACTTACCAATCCTTGATTGATCAAATACTCGAAGAAGTACACTAACCCTAAAGGAATCATAAACTTCAACAATGAAGGTATGTACGATAACTTATTCGAGAAACTCTCATTATTTTCACTGGGATCTGGAGAACTGCTAGGAATCCTTGGAATTTCGTCTTTTTTCGGATGTTCTAATAATACCCAGAATCTTAAAAAGAATAAATTATTTTTAAATTGTCCAGTCCAACGTATAAAATCATATGGTCAGTATATACGATTTTGAATTTTTTACTGCTGTCGTGAGAGACAAAAATAGATACTAAAAACTGCATTGATGCATTTCAGATATTATGTAACAGTAATATTATTATCACGCTGTAATTAAACTTTAAAAGTAGGTAAAAATCAAAAGATCCAAATGCGGGTATCTATGAACAGCATCTTATTGTTTACTGTATTTCATGTATTTATTCAAATTAACTACATTCATTATTGCGTTTTCGAAAAAATAATGGACTAAGACTAAACAAATACTTACGACAAGGACATCAATAATGGTACCAATAGCATTAAGTACATCGTCGTGGATGGAGTCAATTGGAAAAAACCTGTCAATGCCGCATAAGTCAACGCTCCTAATATACCAGCAGCGCCCGTTCCTGACGACCAAGATGTAATTACACTTCTGCAATGTAAAATGTATTTTGTATCAAAAAATGCATCGATCGTCTTAAAAAAATAATATAGTTTCTGTCCTTCCATCGACATTTTATTGCACAAAATACGTTTCTATAAGTGATCGAAAAATCACATAGATATCTAAGATATATTATACAGTGAAACCTCTAAATAGCGGACACTCTTGGTCACCTAAATTTCGCTCGTTTTTCGAAGGTGTCCGCTATTCAGAGGGGGTAAATTTTTGAAATTCATTAAAGGTTAACAATAATGTTTTAATGATATAATATTTTAATGATGCATACATATAAACATTTTAGTATGTATTGTAATGTCAATTTATATAAATATTTAATAAAAAAAAATATATATATTTAACAACGATATAAATTTAGAAAATGGATCACTTCTCCTATGTTTTTGTTATTTTGATGGAAGTCTAAAATTTTAACTTTTTCGCGAAACGACAACAGCCTACGTTTTAATTCTTCGCGTCGAAAATCGTCACTAACTAACAAAATGCCGGAAACATTGACACTCAAGACATTGATATTTTCGTCATAATGGTCGTTATACGTCGTAATCATATCTTATCGCTCCATAACGAATATAAACAGTTCCATATAATAGTTCGAGAGCGTGTTTTTCTGTCGTCGTTTTGTTATTATTTTTCAATAAAGATTAAAATAGGTGTCCGTTATTCGGAGAGTTCGTTATTCAGAGGTTTTCCTATTTAAAAGTAAGCAAAATGTCTCCCGTTCTCAAAAAAAAACGTCCGCAATTAGAAGGTGTCCGTTATGTGGGGAGGTTTCACTGTATTATGTTATATTACCTAACACATAAAACCATATCTATACTTATAGGCACTGATAATCGAATACAAATTGTTAAAAGTCGTATAATATTTAATCTTAGGCGATAAAATCTCAATAGTTTGATACATTTCATAGGCAAAATCGCGGATCAGTAATATCAGTTAATCTAAATACGAATAAAAAAAATCGATTTTTGTGATCAGAAATATTTAGGTCTTAGATTAATTAACTCTTAATATAATATTAACTAATATTATTGATGTATTTTATGCATGTTAGGTGTATACACATCAGTGTAATAACCTAGAGTTCAGATTCTTAGGTTTTTTATATATTATTTTCTTTAGAATTTGATAGTAGTGAAAAATAAAGGCGATTCATACAAAATTCACTGATGAAAGTTTTCTTACATATTTAAGAATATTTCAGGGGTTTGGAAGTATTTTGTTTTTTTAGCATTCGATAAAGACCTTTTTTAAGGAGTTTAGTATAGGCAATTCTAAGGTCGTGTTACGTATTATATTATATTGTATTATATTATCATATTATGTGTGCGTATAGTAAGTGATCATTATAATAGTTGTGTGACTATGTAGTGTAAAAGTAATAGCCGAGCACTTCAGCACATGCACATACATGGCAAATGCCCTTACCATGCTACATGAAAATTATCAACTAATTAGTTATTATTAAATAAAAGTGTCAATCGTTTACCAAACGTAGTAACCAACTTATTTGTCTAACAAAATAAAGAAATGTTAGAATCTGCCACAAAATTTACTTTAAAACAACTTTCTTACATTTTTAATTATTTTTTTTACTTCTATATCATTAACATTAATTAATTATTCTTTATTTTTTACTACTTATACAATCAGTATTCTTAGTTGAATCTTGAATATACTAGTACTTACTTATGTGTATCTATATTTGAGTTAGGTTAGGTTATTAATACTTCCATATTTATTTATCAAAGTAATACTGTTATGTTTATTTAATGTTGGTGGTTTTGTAAATACTTTATTCAAATACTGTCAAACTAGTCATTTTTTTTTTTTTAGGCTGCAATGAATTTGTAATTTATTAATAATTTTTACAATTATTTTTTACTATATAATAATTTGTAACATTTCCTTGTATAGTTATATATCTTTTTGTTAAAAAAAAAAAATTAAAAGTGTATAATATTATAAAACATATTTTGCTTCATTGATTATTTTTTCATAAAAAAAATCTTAGTTTTTTTATTTTTAAGATAATTATTTACGAGAAATATATTACTTGTATGGTTTTTTAGCTGACCTCCACGAGTTATTGAGAATTCAAATTTCAAACCACGATCAAACACCATGTATAAAAATGGTTAACAATAGCTTTATTTTACGCTGTACTTATACCAGCTGCCTATATTATATTACCTATGATAGTTAGAAAAATCTTTTACTTTATTATATTCTTACCGTTCATAGTTGATCATGTAAGACAAAAGTGTTGATTCTCCTAAACCCGAAGCCATGGATGTCAGTGCTACACCGACGGCAGCAACTAGTTCAGTATTAGCTCTTGCTACCGTTATAAAACTAGCGGTTGTCAATGCAATACACAACGATAATCTCCGGCTGTAAAAATGACATTTTTGATTATATAAACGCATTAGCAAGACCGTGCAAGTTAATGATATTTTTTAATCAAGTTAAATTAAATTTATGGAAGTTAAATTAATTATGTTAATAAATTATTATTAATTTATGAATTAAAACTTTATATTTTACACAATGCCCTACAATTATTATCCGTACAAATAATAGGTACTTACTTGATATATAACGCAAAAAATGGTGAGAAAGTCTTGATCAATAGCCCAGGAATGATATCGGCCAATAGTATAACGCCAGTCGACAAATGATTACATTCTCTTTTGAATATTTCTTCAGTAGAGTTAATGCTGACAGTCTTTAAAATAAAATTTAATGATATTAAATATATATTTCATGTCATAATATTCAGTGAAAAAAATTGAAATATGATATAACACGCCTTCCCAGCAATGTGTAAACGCCCTCCCCCCAGATTGGGACAACCTAAACTGAATACTTATATAATAAATCAACATAATAAAATATTGAATACACATTGTTTTAAAATCATAAGTTTTTAAACAGTAACAGTGGCTGCATCGAATGCAGACCTCGATCAATTTTTTACTGGTTTCTGGGACCCAATGAACTTTTAAAAATAGACACACTTTTGAAATGTTAGTCTTAAAGTTATTATATTTTTAAAATCAGTGGGCAAAAACAAACTGAAAAAAAATCATTTGTTAAAAGTACTTGATTTGTTCGTTCTGACGTTACATACGCTGACACGACGAACAAGTCACATGTACCGAAACGTAACATATATAAGATATATATGTACTCGCAGTGGTATGCAGAACGTTTTTTGTAGTGGGGTCTAATTTCCTTATACCACCCACCCACCCCCCTCACAAATAATATAGGTACGTTTCATTAAGAAACTTATCACAAATACCATAAAATTTTATGAAAAAACAATTTTATATAATATATAAAGTACCAATCCCCATAAACTTGTCTGTGACTGTGCGTATGTTCTACCTTTATAAATTATTAAAAAGGTCATATGGCATATGATATTTACTCTCATTATAATTTATATACACAAAATATTATCAAATTTTACATTTTTATATAGGTAGGTAGGTAAATATTATATTGAACTTTTTTTTTGTCAATCTACCTTTGTAGATAAATGGATTATTACAATTAATAGTACAAAATATTTAGCACGTGCACCTTACCTACCTATAATACTAATTGATTAATGTTTTTCACTTTCAAGTTACAAATTAATTTGTCTTATACAACACAGCCTACAGTTTCTTCGTAACTTTAATTCCTATAAATATTATTTAATCCGTATCTTATCACGTAAATTCTATAGCTATTATTATGAAATAACGGTTTTACCTATTACGACTTACAAAATATCTGAAAACTCATTGATGTTGATAGTTAAATGAGTGTATTTTTTACTATACCTATACTACATCGCTGTCAAACTACGTGCAATTTTATAATGTAATTGAGACTTGTGAAGTATAACACTATGTAGTTTATAGTGATAATCTATCTTAATGTTTTATAACCAGGTGATAGCATAATACACTATATTATAGTCAGTGTACAATCTGTATAGCCATGAGTCATATTTTAAGCTAAAGGTAATCTAGTTTTATTAAAAGGAATAATTCAAAAAGTTTTTTTTATTTCTAGAAGGACTCAATTTCCAATGTCTAGACTTATGATCCTGTATTATTATAGATATTAATATTTAATTTAAATTTGTTTATCTATTGTGTTAGTACTATTACTAAGTAATTTTTTAAATATTAAGGGCCCAGCTTGTGCTTGTGTTTTATTAAGGTACAATATTTAGACTATATTCATTTTCTTCGCCGCCGCCCATGGCATTTTGTGTTGGTAACCAATGATGATTAATGTAAGTGTGGTTGTATTCGAGTACCGAACTATCTATGCACGCACAGCACGCATACACAATATGTCAACGCCATTGCTGGTACCAAAAATGAAAAAAAAATAAAATTACAAACAGCTTTATTTAAGTTTGTTCACTGGTATTAAACGGTAGGGATTTCCTTAAACTTAGATAAATTCAAGACTATGACATTCTTCAGAACGCGTAATAATATTATTTATGATTACCTAATCTATAACCAAACCTTACTAATCAATTAGATGATTTAGGATTTAGACTAGTGCTGCCATCGTTATCCTTTAATAATCACATCGAATACATTACATGCAAAGCTTTACGTACTTTGGGTTTCATTCGTCGAAATGTATCAGATTTTGACCAATCTCATTGTCTTTTAGCATTATATACCTCATTAGTAAGATTAATCTTGGAATATGGGTCGACAGTATGGTCTCCTTATACTCGAAAAAACATAGAACGAATTGAAAGTGTCCAAAAACGATTCTTTTCTTTTACTGGTTATGTCTTAAAAATTAACCACTCACCACATAACTACACACCGGTTTCTAAGGTATTAAATTTAGCTAGCCTTGAAATCAGAAGGAAAGTGTTGGGCAAACGATTCATTAACAATCTGGTCAATGGTAAAATAGATGTTACTCGTATATTAAATAAAATCGTATTTCATGTACCCAGAATTGAGTTACGAACTATGTATACATTTCAACCCAGTACTCGTTCCACAAATTACTGATATAATGATCCTATACAGAGAGTAATGCGTCTCATTAATTTAGAACCCAATCTTTTAGACTTTAAGTCTTAGTGTTTACCAATGTGTATGTAAATCTTAATTTTAGACCACAATAATTGTTTATTTTAATTTTGGTGTACATTACTCATTTATTAATAATAAACTATTCAATATATATATATATATATGTGTGTGTTATTTTTATGTAATAATTAAAATTTGTGAAATTGTCGTCAGGCATTGATATTTTCAAAATAAAAAATAAAAGCTTATGAAAATTGCTCATATTCAAAATCGTATTATATGGTTTTGAAATTGAATTTCGAAAATTCAAGTACAATGCGCCCTGTAAGATGTGTTTGTTTTTTAATAAAAACAAAAAATGGTCAAAATCGGATTCACTATACGAGGCGTAAGAGTTTTTCCTGTAAGGCATATTTTTGAGCAAAAATATAGATCACATGCAAGTCCCTTGAAGCATTTTCATTAGGAAAAAATAACATTTACCTAATCTGTAACTAACCTAATAATCAGTGATAAAATTATATTAATAACACGCGAATACCATTTATACAAGATGTTTATTATTTTGCTAACTCTACTGCAAACGAATATTATACTGATTACTGGTAATTTATTTATTAATAAATGGCATTTGTTAGATTTCATAAAAATTTAATTATATTTAAAAACTCGTACACATGAATAGGTACTTAATATTTAAGATTTTAAGACATTATTTATCTATATCATTATACCTTATAAGTTATAGTAATGCTTTCAAGACTTATCACAAGGTACAAAAACGTCACATGTTTCAAAAATCTATTTTAAATAAATAATAATAAACATTTATTAATAAAAGACTAAAACATAATTAGATAGGTATCTAGTCAATTGTAAAGAACATATAGTTTTAAAGAATGCCGATTTCAATACAAGCTTAAGTGTATTAATTTATATTTTTCAACTATTTTAAATTTATTTCTAATACCAAAGGTATCCACTTAAGAATATTTGCCTAGGGACTTGACTCAAGTTTAAAGTTTCATAGTTTTTAAATCTCAAGTTTTTAAATTAAGTAGCGCAATTATACAATAATCTGCAATGACTATATAAATATATTATACATTTATAGAAATATAATTAAATTTTAATATAATTTATTTATCATTAATTTATAGAGTGGAACCTCAATAACTCGAACGTCTATAAGTCGAGTTTTCGATAACCCGAAGGAATGTTTTCGCCCTTGCACTTGTGTATGCACATACAATTTTTTCTATAACTCGAATCTTCTTTTTGTCCCTGACCGATTTGAGTTATTGAGGTTTCACTGTATTTATTTTTCAGAACAAAAGGTGCTAGTTACTTATTATAATATTAATAATAATTGTACTACGCTTTCGAAGTAATATTATACGATTTATATACTACTTACTTCGTTGCCTCCGGGCGCTGCATCGGAGTTGGACTTTAAAATGTCATGAGCGCTACTCAACATCACAACATATCCAAAATTATTGCAAAGGCCCAAGATCCAGAACGACGCCAAAGTCAAAATGTTCGACTTCACCTCGACGTCTGCCATCCTCTTGTATAGGTGTGTTCCGGCGGATATAAAATCTGTTTATCCGGTCCACGTGGAAGAGTCAATTTGCGTCCGTCTAAAACTGATGGAAACGAATAATAATACCTACACAATAATTGTTCAATAATCAAACTGGTATTATGGTTGGTACCTGATCGTTAGTGCGCTTACGACACAATGTCATCTTACGATACAATGTTATGATATGTAAACGTCGTACGAAATATAATAAGTCGTATGAGATGGTCATGGACGAGGTTTGGTGAGAGTTATACTATGGAACAAGGACGAGGTGAACCAACTAAATGAGAAGCGTCGAACTAAATTTATATGAATCCAGAATACATAATACCTACCTACAATATGTATAGTATGTTAAAAATTAAAACCACTTATACCACAACTTACTAAATTAATTATCATTCGTCAAAGCCTATAGAGGCTGTAGGTACCTATATCTAAGTATCTTATAAAATAGACATTTAATATAACATAAATCAATATAGGCGTACGTCATTATCAGGTAAACCGCAGCCAAATATTATTAATATTTAATGTCTAGGTACAAAAAAACTATTTAAACTTTGTAGTTTTTCTAAAAATTAAATTAATCATTAATGTTAATATCCGACCATAATTTTCAACGTAGATAAATCGAACCAAAATAGATTTTAATTAAACCAAATATATAATTTTAACCGCGGACGTTTAAAATTTGAAAAACAAACAACACCGAAAATTGCAGAAGCACGCGCAGAATCGTTTTTCGAATAATTTTTTGATGGCTCACGCGTGTATTTGTAATTTCCGAAATAAAAATAATTTAAACAATATGCCAGATGGGTATAAATTACCGAACTAATTGAAGTAAGGTGATCAATAGTGCAGTATAATATATATTAGGCATAGAAATTAAATTTTGTCCATTTTTTATTTTTTTACAAAAAATAATTAATTGTACCTGTGGTAACGTAAGTGTATATACCTATACTTTATATGATCAAATTTACGGTGAGGTGTGCATTGAACTATAATAACGACGCACAAATTACATTTTTATTGTATTTTAAAGACATGAATTTATTTGTAGCTGTATAACGACTAAAATATTAAACACGTTTAAATATTATAATGTTCGCGTTTATCTAACTACAGACGATCAATATAGGTACCTATCGATGTGGTAATAATACGTAAGATCTGAAAGAAAAATCATATTGAATTGTACTTTAATAGTTTAATATTTATAGGTAGATAACTACAAATCAATCGTACGCGTATTTTATTCGAGAATCATTCAATGTTTCGCTATAGAAAAAATATTAGTTGGTAAATAGTAAGACAGCTAATTTACTTACGTCCAATAAGAGTAGACCCATTCAGTGCAGTCGGTAGATAGGTATCAAATTAACAGTGAATTAAATAGGTAGGTATCTACCTACTTGAATTGAAACGTGGCGTGATGAGGATCAAAACAATTAGAGTTTTAATCTAACTGAGATAATTCATTTATACAATATTATAATCTCGAAACCAAATACCCTATACATATAGGTTACAATGCCACATATAAGTTTACGCCACATCATGAAATGTTCGTTTACATAATATTATGATATACATTTAATAAACGATGTAATGATCTTTATAATAATAATAATAATAATGAAATGCATATTATATATTTTATCTGAGCGACTGAGTGGTACCTATACATTATTATAATCTACACATAATATAAATCTATTATTGTAAGGATAATTATAATTAAATGAAATATCATTTGTAAATTATTATTGTTGTGTTATTTTATTTGATAATATTTAAAAGAAATTGAGATGAAAAATATTTATCGCTTTCTGGAGGTCGAGTTATTAATTCTGACAAGACGAAACTTTTATAATACCACTCACTGCATATTACATTCAATCGATGCGCTAACTCGATGTGTTTATTATAATAAACAGTGTTCAAACATAGTGCGATTAATACCATAGGCGTGCCCAGGCTTATGTAGCTGATGTGGCTACTATTTGTTGACCACTTCCATTCACACAAACCCCCCCCCCCCCCCATCAAAAAAGTTATACATACTAAAAAGTTCATAAATAAAACATACTTAAAATGTATTTTAATGTGATAATACTTCCGAAATCAAGTAGTCAGGTGGATAAGACTTAAAGGGATGGTTTCTTTTTTGGCCAATTGTTTGGTGCCTGCCTAAAAAAAACTCCAGGTGTAGCTATAGCACTACAACTCTATAAGCCACACTCGTGCACACGTCTATGATTAATATCATTTAATAGTAATATCAGTGAGGTCCACCGACCACTATGTTCGTATCTGTTTTTCGAACGATAGAAACTATTGATAAAGTATCTAATCACTAAATAATATGCAACTACTTATTGACTACTATAAATTATTGCTAGAATAAGTATTTTCCGTACAATAAAATACTGAATTATTATGATTAGGTAACCTTTATAATGACTGTAAAATGTTACCACGATCAAAATTTTCTAAACGGTGCGCACGGAGGCAATTTTAAGAACCCATCGTCATCATGGGGTTTGCACAGTGGCGAAATTAGGTTTTTATCTTGAGAGGAAGTATGAATTTATCCAGTGATCACTAACTCACAACAGTCAACAGTGGAAATATTAATAAACTATCACACTTATAACGACATAACTCATAAACATTTTAAAGTAGGAGTAGATAACTGTTGACTGTAGGTACAACAATTTACGATTGCAAAATAATATTATAATTATAATATTAAATATTAGTGCCTATTAACTATTTAATATATTATACTAAAATGACGTTAAAATCAGTGCTTGCGTCGCACTATCACAGTAATTATTACAGCAATTACGTAAAAAATGAAAATAGAAATTCCGAAGCTGAAGTCCGAACAATGACAAACGTCATTAAATCATTATATCAGCATCAATTGTTATTGCAGTTGTTACTCGTCGTTTAAACTCGTGGATCCACCACCCCCCCTCCCCCCCCCCCCGTAAATACGCCACTGGGTATATATGAATGATTCATAGGCATACAATATTTATGTAAAGGCGGTCCCGCACGACCGGTGTACTTTGCTAACATTTGTCACTGGTGACAATACGCCAGTTGTAAAGGAGGCTTCACATGTACAATTGTTGGTCACAATCGGTGGATTGTCGGTAACCTGACATAAGTCAAAGGACCACCAATGTTTACATTTAATTTGGCAAATATTCGCCAGTCGTGTAGGAGTAAAGACATAATGCTGGTCATATATCGTCAGTGACAAATGTTAGCCAAGTACACAAGTTGTGTGGGACTGCTTTTATGTATTGGTTATGTATTGTTAAATGTATATGATATATATATAT
>JACXSJ010000273.1:17223-39842 GCA_014851325.1 Pentalonia nigronervosa
AAAATATATAATCCTAAATAAAAAATACGTATATATGTTTTGAAGCGTTTAAAAATACAATACAGTTTTTTTTTTAATGAATTATTTTTAGATTCTACAGAAAAAGTTATTTAAGAATCATTCATTTATTAGGCACTTAAATTTGATAATGTGATAAAAATAAAAAGATGATTTAGAAAAAGTTCTTTTTAATAAAACTATCACGCTGTCACTTACTGCCTTTCGACTAAGGAGGGTAAATTGACCAAAGTTGGAGAAACAAGATCTTAAAGAGGACACTATACACACAGTTGTTGTCTCCATCTTACAAGAGCGTACGTATAGAAAATTTACCTAACGAAAGTTCAAGTCTACCTTCATTAATTTAAACATTAGAGTGAATCGACCTATAATGAAACTATTAGTGATAAGAACATCATTTGTGTTTGCATGCTGGTATTTTACGATAGTTCAATTTTTAACAAGTTATACGAATTATGCGATAGTGCAATTTAAAAATGTACATAACTCACTTAAAAACTGAACTACCGTATAAAACCAATATATACAAATACAGATAATGTTGTCTCATCATTAGGTTTCATGATAGATCGATCCATTCTAATTTTTCAATAATTATTCTATGGAGCGTAAATTTGCTGTTACCTACGCACTTTATTGTCTCCACAAATACGTGTGTAACGTCTTCTTAACAAATATCATCATAAATACGTTGCAAGGATGGATACTTTAAAAAACAATTAAAAATTTTTTTTTGATAGTTTCATCACACGTTTTTATTAATCAACGTACCTATTTATAAATGTTTCACTTATAACTTATTATGGGGTAGTTTTAGGTACCTACTACTTACTATACAGGGCGTATCATATAATAGACCTATTATAACATTTTTTCTGACAAAAATATGTTTTTACGATCAAATTTTGTTATCAAAACGGCCTCTTAAACCTATATTTTTTTAAATCATAAATTGTCATTAATATTATTATATTTCGAATGATAGACAATTAACTATAACTGCTATTATAACAACTAATGAGGAACTTTATATTAAATGTCCAAACTATTTGACTAGACGAAAAAAATTTGTTCGACATTTATAAGACATTGAAAATATCTATACATAACACAAAAATGGTCATATTTTGAAAATTGTATCATGTACACGAAATAATAAAATAAACATTTATTTTGTTAAAAATGTCAAGTATCTACAGTTATTAGTTTTTAAATTACAAAGTTAGAGAATAAATAGTTATTTTACGGGTAAATATCCAATGTTGAATGATTTCAAATTTCCAACTTCCAACGCCCATAAAAAATGAATTTGACTTTCCAGTACACTTTTTTTTTATCTAAGGAAGAAAAACTTATGGTAATAATAATTTTTAAATATTAAATAAAAAAATTTCGGTAAGTGAACACTGCTCTGCTGTACAGTAGATGTTAAGTGGGTTACTTTCATGGATGTGTTAAATTTGAATTCAATGATATAAATCATTGTGTACAAAAAATGATTTTAAGTGAAGACGGTCTGTCAGCCTATATAACTAAGTGTATTTTAAGATATTTAGCTAATGAAATAATTTATTTTACTTACTATTAATAATACAATAGATTTAATTAATTTTTGCAGAAAACATTGCATTGGAAAATTTAATTGAGTTTATAAAATATAATAATATACTTTAAAAGTTTCAAGCACCCAGGAAAGATATTTTTAAATTACAAACTAAATAATTAACATCATTATTCTTCATTTAAATATCTAATTGTGTCTATATTTGAACTTAAAATTCCTATAAAAATTTTTTTTTTAATATATTCTTTTGAGTTTTTGGTTATACTATTAAATATTTACGAAAAACTTTGCTTTAAATTTTTAATCCATAGCTATAAAAACTGAATATTTTATACATTTTTTACAACAAAACAATTTACAAATATCCAATGATGAATTTTGTTCAAAATTTGAAGTTTAAATGCTTATATTTCCCCTCAAGCCATAAGTACTACTGTTGGGTAGTTCCTTAGAATCATGTCAACTCACGTTAAAATTATAAATACCGCATATATGCCTATTGTAAATAACCTTACAGATTGTATATTTTCAAATAAATGTTAAAAAAAAAAAAAAAAAATGCTTATAAAATAAATTGTGCCTTTTGTATTTTTAATATTTTTGATTTTCTATTATAACAACAGATGCTCATCAAAAACTATTGGAGATTTACGCTCGATAGTTTTTTATAATTTTCACTTACAAGTAATAACAATTTATGAGGAACAATGTATTCAATTTTTAATATCTTAAATGAGCAAAACAAATGTTATCCATAATAATTAAAAAAAAAACCAATAATAATTTCTTATGCATATAGTATAAATAGCTCAATAAGTCAAAAATTCATAAAATACATTTGAAATACTATAGTGTACATATAATTCTGATTTAGTGAAAATTGTATATATCTGAGATTATTATTTTTTTAGTTACCTTCCATAAAACTACTCAAAAACTGGTTTTGCATGAAAATCCTCATTTTTCATTAATTTTGTTTTGATTTTCCTGTCACTTTTGAAATATACCTACCAAGAAAAAAAATTAAGTTTAAACAAGCACCTGAAATAACAACAAATAATATACAATTTTTGATATGAACAATTTATCATGATGTCACCTCCTGGCTCTTCACCCACTATACTTTTAGACACAATATATACAAATGATTTTTCATATTTTGTATCACCAAAAATTAACTTCAAGTTAAACCACTGATGGCAATAATTTAACTATTTAAAAATATATAAGCTATTGCTATATTCTAATTATACGAGTTACCATGACCTGTACAATTAAATAACAGATTTTTAATAATTTTAACTAAAAAATTAAACATCAATGTCTAGAATATTTTTCATTGAAGACAATGTTTATGCATTGTAAACTCAATGTCATCACTAATTTGTTTTATGTGTTTTACTATTAGTTTTGCTTACTTACTATTTTCAATCTTTAATATAAATAGTGTTGTCTACTTTACTGTAATATTTTTGAATATTTTTATAAGTTTGTACTTAGTGATTTAAGTTGTAAATACTTAAGCATAATATTTTTTTTTTTTTTTTTATCAAAAGCCTGGCAATTATTAGATATTACATAGGTACTCAAATTTGTAAATTTTGGTTAAAATAAAAAAAAAACATATTGAAAAACTTATTTTAATAAAAAAAAAAACATTAACTGTGTATAAGTCATAAATACATTATGTTTGATAAAATAGTTAGAACATTACAAACAATATTGTACACTTTATGACATGGCTTTTTTCTTTAATTTTTTAGTCTTTTTCAAACTACTCAATGAATTTTTCAACAATGCACAATA
The DNA here is from genome assembly GCA_014851325.1 of Pentalonia nigronervosa. Taxonomy (NCBI): domain Eukaryota; kingdom Metazoa; phylum Arthropoda; class Insecta; order Hemiptera; family Aphididae; genus Pentalonia; species Pentalonia nigronervosa. The sequence continues at coordinate 20,615 of JACXSJ010000273.1, forward strand.
TTCTTCTTGAAATGAACTCACTTCATCGGCAGTTATCTATACACAGAAATCGTATTAGTTTTTATTTAACGACCAATATCCAATTTTACAACAGTCATCACTTACTCTAGTACTTAATTTTTTGTTTTTGAATGTAGCCCTGATTAAACATAATTTTTCCTTAGGCACTTCAATTTTAAGTTTTTGATCCTTTGGGTCTTTATTCAATAGCACTAGATATGCAAACATGTCAATTTTTTAAATTCCAGATATAATTTAGACACCACGAATCTCAATTTATAGATAGCTACAACACTTTCTGTCAAATATTTTTAAACTATAAAATCTTCAACAAAACTTATACATGTTATATTCTATAGATTAAACCACTCTATATAAATATTTAAGTCTCTATTACAATCTTAAAATACACATGGACTATCTGTAAACCGAGATTTCACTGTGCCCATTATGAAATAATGAGTAGCTTACATAATTTCATTGTTATTCTTACTGATCCAGATGACTGAGATGTATTAAACAGAATGTTTAGCTCTTCCAAAAACTGTTAAACAAAGAACAAATTTTGTTAATGATACCAACTACCAATCAAATTTAGTAATATCATATTCACAACTACCAAAACAATATATATTTTTTTAATTTTAATTTAAATGTACAAAGTGTAGGTACCTATGAATAAAACATAATTCTAAACTTTTTCCATTAATGAAAATTGATTTATTTAATTATTTTTTAGTTATAAGTAGAGTACGGATTTTTATGCACTAAAAAGTATCAAAATATGCCATATATTATGCAGCCAAAATCGTGAAAATTTGCAACAAAAACAACTTTTTTAGAGAATTTTCTGAAAAAATAAATATTTTTTAAAATTTTATATATTTTTAAAATGAATAACCATATTATGTATATCTAGCTTTTCTTCAGTAAAGCTGTAGTGTCTATCAATTAACATATTTTTAAAAGCTATTGGGGTATATTTGAAGCAACTAAGTATTATTAGGTCTTAATAAATATCAAGCTGAACATTTTCACCTAATAGTACTGCATTAATTTGTCATAGAATTTCTATATAAGGATTTTACTTAGAGATTTTATGAATATTTTATAGCAAATCAAACTACTTATTTTAGGCATATTCACGATTTACGACCTAAACGACAAACAATGTTACACAGTGGTATGTTAATAACAGACTGACATGGTAAGAGTGATTAAGAATATAGATACAAAAGTTTACATCATAATCGATTAGTTATCTTATCTTCATTTAAATTACTATTTAGTGTCTTTAAAATGTATTTTTGATTTTTTTACTTGACAATATATTATTTTATACCTTTAATTTATTAAATTTTCACTTCATTATACAATAAATTTTAAATTTTGTAAAAATATGAAAAAATATGCAATAACCATTAAATAATCAGAAATATGAAAAAAAAAAATTCACCATTAGTTTCAAACAATTATAATTTGTGAAGATTCCTGACAATAACCCAAAAATGTAAAAAGGAAAAAATATGCATTTGCATAGAAATACGCGCTTTAGTTATAAGAGGTTTGGTTAGGTGATGGTTATAGTTTGTTATTTCATTTGAAATTCAAATTATAAGGAGCCAAATTAATACAAATCATAAATTAATTTATCTATCTACTTACTTCAATACACTATGTGTTATGACTAATAGCTAAATGAATTCATAATTATTAAGTTGAATTATTTGGCAATCATTAACTATCAATGTTTGTACAAAAATAAATTTAAGAAAAATGAATAAACCATTATCCAAGACCAGTGATATCATTTCAAATTTCAATAGGAAGGGGTAAAAATGTTGACCAACCCATATAACTGAGCAAAAAAAAAAACAGAATATATTGCTCCCAAGCTAACTTTTACTTATATTTTTATTTCAAAACAATTCCCATTTTACTAATTTTACACGTGTACGTGACAAAAGTAGCCTCATTTAATAGGTAGCACAAAAGACAGAGAAGCTATATAATATAAGTCACTACCTCAGTGACATCATTTTATATTTTTCTTGAGGGGTCAAACTTTATAAATTACAACATGAAACACAACTGCTAAACCTTATTGAAAAATTGAAACATTTTAAATAGGTACCTTCTGTTACAGAGGTTTTTTGAAATCATGGATAAATTTAAGAATGATTTAGTTTTTAAAATTTCTTGATTATAGTATCTATAGCGTCTATATATTTAAAGTAAAAAAATATAAATATTAATTATTATTGTGACAAAAGTGTTTTAGTGCTTACACAATATTATATTTCCTCAAAATTAGAAAAATTATAATCATGTAATTTTACCAACAATTGGACTGATTTTACAATCAGAACGGGGATAAATTCCCACCTTGCTCCTTTTAAATGATGCCACTCCCAAGACACAAAACTAAATTGATTGTATTATGGAAATATTCTACTTGATTAATAAATAAGTATAAAATAAGGTATAATAATTCTAAAAAAAATGTTAATACCATCCATGCCTAGTAATTACAATTAAAATACAATACTACAAGCTTTTGTTAATATGTTACATATGTAAATACATTTAATACTTCTACAAGTTACAAAAATATAACTCATACTTAGAAAATCATACTGTGTTAATGTTAATTCAGATACATAATCAATTTAAGTAACAAATACAATATTACACTTAAACATCAGCAGTAAGGCTAGTTTTTGATAAATAAATCCAAATAAATGTACTTAATTATAATATTTGTTTTTTAATTCCTTTCGTAGTTAATTGTGATAACTTTCTACTGGGTGGGTAGTGGGTACAACAAAAAAATCTATTGGATGGTAAACAGATAGGTAAATAATTTTTACATAAATACATTATTGAATGAACCTACCACAAAATGTTTAACAAATTAAAATAATAGTGTTTAGAATGATTGCCAGCATAACATTTGTTGTATGTATCTATCAAACTCATCTGTTTAACTCAAATTAAACCATGATTACAAATTAGTAAAATATAATAAATATTCTAGTGTTAATAGAGTAGCCTACATAAAATATTTTCAATTGTCGAAATGAATCTATTAGTATTAATTTATATTCAACATTAATTGGTTATAACTATTTAACAAAATGCAATTTAAAAAAAAAAACCTACTTAGGACACTAGATTACAACATTCTTGTTCAACTTGGTAACAAATTGTGCTTAGGTATATAATTTGTAAAATTTGACTACAAAATATGATTTTGCTGTATCTAGTGTGTGGAAAAAAGAAACAAAGATTAATGTCAATCTGGAAAGACTGGCCATATTCTATCATAAAAACGTTAAAATGAATAAACTCGTAAATAACTTATAACAATGAAACAAAATGATGACATTTCAGTTAACAAAACCGTTAATAACCGATAACAATTTTCCCAGTTTATTATGAATTATGATTGACAGTCAACTGCGAAATGTGTATGTCGCTCAGTGTCGGGGAAATTGCTTGACAATCGTTGTTATTAAATCGGTTTTGTAGCGGATCGTCGGGGATTCATTGTGTTTAGCAGAAGACTTTAAAGTACACTTCATCGAAGCAGTAATAAAAAAAAAAATGATTAAAAAACACTTACTTTGGACTTTTCGAGGAGAACCATGTTCCTAACGGAATGTATAATACACCCGTGAGAATGTGACGTTGCTCTGTTGACACTATCAAGCAACAAACATGCTTCCAGAAATGCAAATGACCATTAGTAATCGTACGGCGTAAATGCAAAATATGTAGATTTTGGTGGTTCGATCGCTATAACAAGTATCGTTATAAGATTTTCGTGCTTTCGTCTGATGACGAGACTCCATTTGATAACAGAATTTGATAAGAATGTGAGCTGTACGTCGAACGGCCAATAGTCGATTTATTCCAAATTCCCAAAGACATTACTATTTACTACTACCCGCGGGGCGGGAATCCTGACGAGTCGAAAATCGTTTCAAACAACCATACTGTAAGTGGTGTTTATACGAAATTCGAAAAAAAATAATTCATTTACCGCCCAAAAGCAGATACTTAGAATTGGTAACCAGTTGCACTTGTATTTAAATTGCTCAAACCCGTACTCGGAACTACAGTCACTTCATGGAAAATATTATTATATTAAATTAAATTATATTATTAGATCTGCTTTATGGTTAGATAAAAAAAATAATTAAATACATCAAACTATAATGTGGCAGCATTGCGAGAAAAATTATTTAGAATTAATAGAACTTGTATCAAACATTAGTTGAGACAAAAAAAATTACTATAATTTAAACTCATTAGCCCTGTAATTATTGTGAAAAAATAATGCTTGATACACAATACTTATATTCAAACATTCAGTAGTATACATTTTTGATTTGATTTGTATACTTATGACCAATCTATAAAATTACAACGTAAAAAAAACTGCTTAAAAATCTTTTAACCGTCAATCAAGAAACCAATGTTTAGGTTGTAGTATTTTTTCGCAAATGTTGATAGTTTAATAAAATTCATAGCTTTTAATTTCATTTTGATTTGTTTTAATTCTTCCAAGTTCAAAATAAAACAATTTAAATTTCATTAAAAATAGCTTCAGATTTTACTATGCTGTTCAACTACATTTGAAAAATAATAATAAAAAAAAAACACAGACAAATGGTTATGTAGTTACAAATTATGAGTCACTAAAAAACATAACTGCGTTACATTATGTCAAGATGAAATTAATATCTTCGATATACACAGCACATTGTATACTTTAAATAGTATAACAATAATAAACAAAACAAAGTATAGTATAGTTTACTTTTTAAATGTTTTTAATAATATAAAAAGACACATTATAACTTTAAACCAATACATAATAAAATAACATATCAACTACATCGTATTATTACATTTCAAAAGAATATTTGATATATTTATAATATTCCAATTGCTTTCAAATAATCCATTTTAAATTAAAGAAGTCTTATTTCATATATATTATATAAAAAATAATAATTTATTATAATCAAATTTAAAGTTTACAATATCGTATTTTTTTTTTTTAATTAAAATTAATAATTAAATATAAATTAATTAATATGGTATAATTTAGTTTACATTATATTTATATTTATTAATAAACAAATATAATATGATCTATTAGTAACAATATACTACTTAATAGATTCTAAATTTTATTACAAATTTATTATGAAAAAGGTAAAGAATTTTGATTTAAAACCATTAAAACAAGGCAGGTAGTTAAAAATAATAATGCTTATCATACACAGTAATTTATTTTTGTTTATAACAACTAAATCTTTTTTTTTTTTATTAAATGCGAATGAGTGAATAATTTAATACTATAATATAAAATATATATTGGCCATAAAATTATCCAACAAATTAGAACAATTACATCATTTATGAATAATTATTGGACTTAAATTAAATTCAAATAAAAGTATACAAAAATGATTAGTATAATATTATTGCATAATTTACAAGAAAAAACAAAAATATTTATTGGACAATAATAATCAATTAAAATATTCAAAAAGACAAAAATTACCCTTGTAATAGTAAATATATCAAAAAAAGAAAAAGGTATAACTGTTCATAGTAGAATTTTGACTAGCTAAGCACACATAGAATTATTAAAAAATATTGTGGAATGTGACAACATTTTTTTGTTTAAGTACGATAAAAAATAAAATGCAATAAAAACAGTTTCTAACATAAAAAAAAAAATCAGTAGTAAACGGTAGTTTTAGAGATTACAAGATTTAAGTTGTCTAACACCAACCATTTTAGCATGTTTACCAATTTCTAATTAAGAGTGTATTTTAATTTATGTCCTTTCTAAAAATACAAACATTGACATTTTATTAAAAGTAACAGTAACGAAATATAATATGAAAAACAAATATAACTCAGTCAATAAGGTGGTACGAATATAAATTAAAATTGGATTTAATAATGGTATAAATAATTAAACTATTACAAAATGAAAACTTGTTTTATAAAATATTTTGTACTGATATATTTATGTATAATAAACCTACCAGTCAATCAAAATGATCATATACTATAAAACTAATAAAGATACTTAAATAATATATACATATACATTTTAGCATATTAGCATCTTATTTGGGATCAGTCTAAATTGTCTAGTACAAATAATATTTATGTACAAAGGTAATGATTAATTTATTTTAATTATATAAAATTATATCCATTTCCGATTAGTTATTTTTTAATTTTACTTAACTTAATTTAATTGTTTGTGAAATAATAAAAATGTAAAATTTTGTAAATTTTATCGGTAAGTATTTATCGTGCTTTTACTTTTTTTTACATACATAGTTTCTTGGATACAGTCTTTAAATAATAATTAATGAACCATTTAACAACTCATTAACTGTGCTATTGTTATCAAAATAATTCTATTGTTTATTTTGTTGAGGTAAATAATTAAAAACTTTTAAGTACGAAAAATATTACCCACATACAATTTGAAGAAAGAAAATAAATTTGAACACAATATATTTGAACACAAGACAATAATAATCCTGATGACAAGTATTAAACAGATCTGATCAAAGAAAAACATACAAAATAAAATAAACTTATGGTTTTCATAAAATATGTCTTTTATATTTTACAATTACCAAATAAGATACAAGAAGATTTTTAATTAGATTAGCTGACAATATTAATAAATGATCACAGCCTATTTGTTTTTATTTTAATTCAATTTTTAAATTTAAAATGATATTCCTATTCTAAAGTATGATAATAATTAGTTACTCATTTGAACTATAATTGTTATTCTTTTAATTATCACCTTTTGCTTGTCAATTTTTCACTTTTTGTGGTTATTTAACACAAACAATTTAAAATTATCATCATTTGAATAAACGAGTATTGTATTATTGTAGTAAATTATTCATTACATTGCAGATGCAGGATTCAATGAAGGTAGATCTAATGATGACATGATGGAGTTTGGGTCTGAAACTAAATGTGCATTGAGGCTTGTCTGGAAAAAAATATTAAGTATTTATTTTAAAATTTAAACTAATTTACTCTTTGAACACTTACAATTGTTCCAGGACGAGCCCAAGTGTAAACATATCCATTTTGACAAGCAGCTACAAAGCAATCTTCGCGAAAAATTAGAGCTGTCAATCGATCATGAGCAATTTTTTTACAAATTAATGGTTCGAGTTGTGGACACTGATCAAAACGTGGACAAGCAGTAGTACCGATCAATCTCATGGGATCTAGAGTTTGTTTTTGTATATTATTAGCATTAACATTGTGTTTTGCATTATTTATAACACCGTTTTGTATAGATGTCACAGGAAGTGGTGACACTAATGTTACATGATGTAATATATCGTCAGTGATGTCCCATAAACACATTTGAGTGTCATGACCTACGGAACCTAGTCTATAGTAACCGGGTAAACATGGTTCCATAGATGGCGGTGTACTCGTGTATGGATCAAACGCAACAACACTAACCCAACTATGGTGTCCTTGACCACGAGCTATAACTCTATTCTCAGAAATACTATATACTGTAACTAAATCATCTTCTCCTCCGACCACTATGTATCTGAAAATAATATGTGTTCAGTATTAGTATACATGATTTCAAACACAAAATTAAAATTATTTCATCTTTATTGGGTTAGGTACTATTACTGTATTTACAGTAATACTAAGCCACTTGGGTTAAGTATAAAGTTTATTTATTCATCAAAAATATTTTGATTAAAATGGTAGGGTTTCTTAAAATATTTACCCTAAAATTAAGGTTTTGTACCCGATGTAAAGAAATCTAGTATTGGTATGTGGTTTTAAAAATTAAATCAAATACACTCTTTTTAATATTATAAGTACTGACTACCTACCTAAATTTTAACTCTAGTATGGGATTTTTAAGTGTTTTGAAAGTATGAAGGGTATTATACTATTATATTTTATACAATAATAAATTGCTGTACTAATTTGATAGTTTTATTTTATTGCTGTAATTTTGCAAATCTAATAAAAAATTTTTTTCTATTTTATTCCTGTATTATGATTTGTAACAATTATCAATACATATGAGTATTATAATAATTAATGTATTTACTAAAGATTATTAACAGAGCATGAACTTATATTCTTTAAATAATTTGAATATATACTCATTTAAAAATATTAGTAAAATATACAAAAATATGCTATTATATGAATATAGATTTTTAACATTAAAATATGAACTTGTATGCAAAAAGAAATATAATTATTAATAAAATTAATAATATAAATAAAATAATAGTTCATAAACATAATATATTTAAACTTTATTTTAAAATGATAGCTGCTAATCATTGGGGGGGGGGGGGAAATGTTAGGTTATGTAACCAAAAACCAATATATTTTGTGATTATTTTTGCAGTAACAAAATATTATATTATGCAATATTTTGTAGCATGATAAAATGTTATAATAATAATTTCTAAACTTCATTGTCAAAACGTACTGGCATCGAAGACTACTATATTCAATTAATTATAATAAAAAAATATATATCTCAACGATTAATATGTCCATAAGTTTTTATTTCCTATAAATATTTTACTTCATATATTTTTAATTAATGAAAAATACAAAACTATAAGATTTATTGATATAGCTTACTTTTCTAGTTGTGCATACATTTAATAAAAACATGTTTTTACAAAGAAATCTGCTATCTATTGAAAATATTAACATATTGTTTATAGTTTTATTAATATATAATCAATAAAACAATTTTTAAAATCTTTTATTTCTTCTTATAATATTTTAACATATTAACATTAAAAATTGTAATTCATATTTTTGAGATTGTACTTTTATGAATGTTGGTTTTTGATATTCTATTTCAGGTTTTATTGGATATTGATTTAGTTTGAGTACAAAACCCTACTTAAATTCATGATGATATTTTCTATTTACCAGTCACTTATAGTGTTACATACATTTTATGATTGGTATGTAATAGTTAAGCAATGCAAATATTAACTACATACCAAACATAATCTGCATTAGTTTTACTGTTTATAATGAACTTCTAATGTACATAATTTACATATTATAACTAGATGTCAGATTTTTGTGACTTTACATATTTATTTCTAGTGTATGCAGTTAAACGGGAGTAAGATATCTTTACAATTCATGAAACTCAAACATAGAATTCATAGAAAAAAATTTATTTTACATAAAAAAGTATTTTATAAGGGTTAGAAAATATTTAATACATTAGAGAATATTTAAGAATAAAAAATAATTTTTTTTATTTTATAAATACTTTTCCAAAGAAATATTTAATAATTATATTCAAATTTGCGTACTATAATGACACCGGAACTTATGGAGCAATATATAATCATTAATTGTTATTATGAACAAAATAAAATAAATTACACTGTTATTGAAGACCAAATTAATTAAATGCATTTAAATTAAATAATTTTAATATATTTTTTTTTTAAAGAATATTTTACATTTTTAGGGACATAAAACATCATATATCTGGTGTTTTAAAAGATTAAGAAAATATATTGCCTATTTTAAATAACATAAAAACATATTTTAAAGATTTTAAAAGAATATAAATCCGACCTCTAATTATAGCAAACAGACTTATAATTTTTTAATGTTTAGAATCTAACATTTCATTTTAACTTATCAATATATAATATACAATTTTTATTTACCGACTATCAGGAGACCAACAAACACATAGAAATCCACCAAAATAGCTTCGAGCCATTCCAACCAATTCCATTTTATCATAATGAAATACTCTGAGAAATCCATCCTGGGAAACAACTGCTAAATAAAGACTACATGGAGAAAATGCGAACTCATTGATGTTGTTGTAATCACCACCAATTAACCACCGATACATTGGATTTCGTGTGCTTTTTGTTTTGCATGTATGTACTGTATAACCTTCGCCAGATTTCACTTGTTGATAACTTGGAGGTGTAGTGCCACAAGTAAATGTTTCGTTATATAAATACAACTGACCACTAGCATGTGATGCAAGGAATAAATGTTTTGAATTAGGTACCCATTTAAGACACGTGACTTTTGTTTTATCAATGATTTTCTAGAAGAAAATACAGTAAAAATTGGTTAAGAGGACATTAACATTCATTAACATTGATAATTTAACATTCAGAACAATTTGTTTAACTCTGTTATTTTCAGTAAAAGAATGAATTATATTTATAGAAATTTATTATTATCATCAAATTTAAAGGTAAACATATCATCTAGGGCATCTGGAAAGGTTATTTTTTTTTAAATTTTGAGGTGCCTTAGATACAAATTTTAAATTTAAATTTAAATTCAGTGGCTGTCAAACGGAGGAGACACGAAGGGGATAGATCATACGTGGTCTTTTTTTTAGTATTCATAATAACTTATATTTAGGTATAAAGCAGTAACCATTAGTTATATTTTGTATGATCAAATAGTGCCACATAGTCCCCCCTCCATGACAAAATCATTTAAGCGCCACTATTTAAATTTGATAATAGGTCAATTCATTCTAATATTTAAAAATCATAGAGTAATCATAGAGTATTATTCTTAACGTAATATTTTTTATATTTTACAATAGTAAGATGGAGACAACACATCATCTTGGTATGATATCAAAACAAACAAATTTTTTGGTCCCATTAACCAATAGATTGTACAAAACACAAAACACAAAGAACATAGGAAATTGAGCTGAGACTTTAGATTTGTATGGAATAACCAATAACATACTAAACATATTCTACTGTATTTGCATAAAAAATATCCAACTTAAACAGTATATATCATATAATTTCAATTAAGGTGCCCGGTGCCAATGCCACTTTGTCTTCAAAAACACATTTTACGGGAATAATAATCTTGACTCGTAGAATCAATTAAATTTGATTTTTTTTTTTTAACTGATAGAGGAAAATATTTCACAGCCCACGTCGATCTTAGTTTATAATATTTTAATCACAAACTTTTAAATAAGTCTTTAAAATAAAGACAATTTTAAGCTTTTTTTACAAATTATTTTATATCATTATTTAAAATAATGTCATATTGACATCATAGTCAATAAATCACTAAAAGTTTTAGGTTTCATCAAGCGCAACATGCAGCTCTTCAACTCAACTATGTGTCTCATTACACTTTATTACTCCTTGATGCGTTCTATTTTAGAATATGGAGTTGTTATTTGGCACCCCTATCTTTCTAACAATATATTAAGTATTGAACGTGTTCAAAATAAGTTTTTAGCATTTGCAGCCTTTAAACTAAATATCCCTATTTCCTCTCACAACTATACTCCTATCCATAATCTTTTAAATATTGAAACTCTTACCGCGCGTAGTTTAAAGGCCGATCATAAATTTTTATCGTCTCTCCTATCAAATTCTATAGATGCACTATAGCTTCTTTCTAGTATAAATTTTAGAGTACCTTTACATGCTACGCGTAATCCTTCTTCTTTTTCTATTCCAACTCGTTCCACTTCTTACGGACAAAATCATCCATTGTAACGGATGCTCCATTTCTCAAATTCTATTTTATTATAATAATGATTACCTATAATCCTATTTATATGATTTATGTATAAATGTATAATTTAATAATTTTGTCTACTAAGTATTTTTGAATCTGTCTATGCAATGTATTCATTTTTTTTTCTCACTACCTCAATCTCTTTTTGTTAGTCACTTGTTATCTCGATTTATTTTTAATTATGTTCATATTTTGTATATTGCCGTGATGGCGTTAACTATTTTTAAATAAAAAAAATAAAATAAAATAAAAAATTTGAGTTAAATTCGAGCTGTAGAATATTGATGTTTATCAATTAAAAAAAAAAAAAATTATCTGAAAATATTAAATTAACAATGAGTTATCCATCTTCCCGTGAAGTCATTTACATCTGTCAAAATGGGTAACTAATAATTTGTTATTTGTGAGTTCTATGACATGTACCTGCAAGTGCATTCACCTGATTCATATAAGGGTAGTAGATGGTTCCCTCACACTAATAACCATTTACACTCAAACACATTCACAAGACCGTGTGACGCCGAAATAATATGTGAATAAGGTTACCAATAATCTGCTCCTTAATAAATAGCCGGCACCGGGGGCCTTAATTAAAAAATATGTTTAGATTTAATATTGAAAAAAAAAAAAAAAAATGTGTTGAAATCATCACTAGTAGTACTTAATAAAATGTTTAGTATTTAAATAGTCATTAAAATATATAGCTTACCTCTTCATTAAATAATATGCTAACATCTTTCCTAACAGGATCAATTAGTTGTACCAATCCTGTTGAAAAACCCACAATTAATGGTAGTGAATCTTCAGATATGGCAGTTGAATTGAAATCATGACATGTAGGACTTATTCCTTTGTATAATTTTTTATCTATGGGTTTAGTTAGATCTGCTCCCTGTAAATACAAATTCAATAAATATGTATTCACGTTAAGTGCCTACAATTTGACGAATTTTTAAACCGTAAATCTGACTTTAATTACATTTAAAGTGAAAGTGTAAGTATTTTAAAGTTAGACTTTTACCAACCACGGTGGAAGACAAAATGGAATAAGCACGTGGATAACGTTTGAGAAAAATAAAAAAATAGGATCATACAGTTAAGGTCGAGACGTCTAAACTGTCGACCAAGAGCTTACACGGCGCGTCTGGCGACGCGTGTACAGCGGCGTACGGCCGACATATGAAGCGGCGGAACCGCAATTGCTCACCTTTTTCGTTCCCTTGTAATAGAAAACGTACAGCTCGCGTCCGATGTTGAAGCACATTCGGTCGTTGTTGCCGTTGGTGTCCGACGACGAGTAGCCGACAAACGACACGCGCACGGACGTGTTGGTCTGCACGTTGTAGCCGATGCGGTTCGGCCGGGAGTACGTGGCCAACGTGAGCAGCTTGTAGACGCCTTCCCTGGTGACGAACTGCGTCTTGAGCTGCTCCTTGCCACAGCCGTCCAAGCTCATGGACATGATGCACGACGAACCGTAACCGTCGGCCGCCGCGTTCATACCGGTCAGGCGTCTGTCACATCTCGGCCGTTCAGCTGCGGGACACACAGAGAACACTGTCGATCACAACCGGGCGCGACAAGACGCGAACGTCGACGACGAACACGCGCGACACATCGCGGCCGGGCGATCTGCGATCGAGACCTGTTTACCGAACAACTATCGCGCGGCCGTCTCGTCCTCGTCCCGGGCAGACCGTCAACTACGACCGTCGGGCAGACGACGGCATTATTGTCCCGGACACCGGGCGGCTTTCGCGACAACACTGTCCGCGTCGTATCACGGCGATTGGCGACCAACGAATATCTGTGATTTCGTTGTGATCGTCATTCATCACCGGTGAAAACGTGAGCAACGTGATCGATGATAAACAACGCACCAAAGAGCAGCTCCGAAACCATCACCGTGATAAAGCGGTATCGGAACTCACGGATGAAAAGCTCATCGTCGGGTCGCGTTATCGGCTCCTCCGACACCAAAACTAGACGTGATAAGAGCTGCACCGCCGAACAACTGTCTTGTGACACGACTGATAAAATTAATATTATTTTTCGCGGATATCGCGGCGTGGATAACGCGGGCTACTATTCGTTATTACTAGTGATGGGCATAATCCAATGATTGGTAATCGAGATATCACTCGAAATAGTCGTTTGAAAATTCCAAATGAAATATTAATAATCCAGATGTCACTCGATCAAAATAATCAAAATGTTTTGAACGAAATATCGAATAATATTTAGTAATGGAAATTATCGAATTAGTTATCAAGACAATCGTTAGAAACTAAATTTTTAAATATATCGTTTCGAAAATACAAAGACTCGAAGTCAACAACGACAGTTTAATAATAATTTTATTATAGTTTATAACAGTTGAATTCCTTCGTTTCGTGGACATCATTCATTCATTCCAAATAATTTATATTCCATTATTATTAACATTTTGACTATTTCGAGATCAAGAATTCATTGTTTTCAAAATAAACGAGATATCATTAGAAAGGAACATTCGATTATAATAAACCATTCGAATATAATATGATCATTCGATTATAATATAATCGATATAATTTTTATAATCGAGATATCTCGATTATGCCCATCACCAGTTATTACGCTCCACTCGGTCGCGCGAGGGTGTGGAGTGATCGCCCACGAATTAACGATGTAATAGTTGTCGGGTGACCGCGGATTTTTTTTTTTTATCAAATATTGTCGACACGATCTCAAAGGCCACATAATAATAATATTACACGGTTCAAGGACGGCAAGGGACGTCGTGCGTCATTCACGTGTCTCCCTATTACTCTTCAGACATTTATCTATAAACCCTGTACGAGCATACTGTACGATAAACATAGTTATAGGAGATGACGATGATGTGTTAAAACAGCACACCGGCGACTCAAAAAGAAAAAAAGCCCCGATGTCTAAACCGCATTGTACTTTTTGTTCCTTTTTAATAATTTGTATATACTTTTATGTGTTTTATGTCATAATAATATATTAATAAATTAATACATCTAACATCGATTAATTAATGTTAAACATTGTTATAATAAATAGTTCAACGGCACTCATATTGACATGCATTACTCTTGTTATAAAATATACAAATATAGCTGCAATCATGGGCGGATAGGCCTATCAGGAAACCGGGAATTTCCCGGTGGGCCCCTCTCCGTATTTGGACGATGAGGCCCTTTGCAATTTTTCATCGTTTGTCACAATGACTCAATAATATTATACAATTACAATAGAAATTAGAAATATAAAATAATATAATTTAATAGTCCAAACAGTCTAACCTATAATCTTAAATCTGTGATATTTTACAAAAAAGATTTCTTATCGGCCCGCATCCGGCCAAGTATTGTGTTACATACTGTTTTGAAGTGTTGATAAAATATAATTTATACACAAATACATATAAATGTATGCTTACTTTATCCGTTACTAAAATAGAATGCGAACGTATGTTTTCTAAATTAAAATTTGTCAACAATTATTTTAAAAATACTATAGGTCAAAATGTATTAGAAAGTCTGTTGTTAATGAATGTTGAGAATATCTTTCTCAACAAAATTGATTCTGAAGAAATCATTAATAGTTTAGGAACTAGAAGTTGAGTATTTGGCAAAATGTTATTATTTCAAAATAAATTAATGATTTTTAAAAATTTGTTTTGTTATTTCATATAATAATGTACCTGCGAGCGACTTTTTTTCCATGCAGGCGCCCTTTTTTAAAATTTCCCAGTAGGCCAAAAATGGCCTATCCGCCCATGGCTGCAATCTGCATTTTACACTGCCAATAACTGTCATTTGTCGACTTGTCGTTTGTATATAATTTAAAAAATATTTAACATGTTAATGTTCGCTTTCTGATGTCGTGGCTAACTGCCATTAGAAAATCTAATATACTTATATGATTATTTTTAATTTGCATACATAAATGTCTTAAGCGGTTTTCGGTTAATTGTTTTGTACCAAGTTTTGTATTTCCATAATCTCCTACATTACTTAACGCCAATTTTGCTCAGTCTGCAGCAACTTACGTTTTCATTTTTTTTTTAATCAAATTCCAAATTATAGGATGCTTATAACCTCAGAGCTTTGAAAAACGATTATCCCAACCCCTCTGTGGTATTGTTGGTGCGATGACCACTTTTTAATGTTAATTCGTGTACATTCCACGTAGACGGTAGAAATATGGGAGGTATTTTACGTAAACGCAAGGACGGAGTAGTTCCTACTCGCCTATATGTACCATTTACATAGTAAAAACCAAAGTAAAACAAAAGGTCTTCTGCACGAAGTGGTATATTTATTTTCTTTCAAGCACGTCATTCCATCTAACACTATACATACAGGGGCAAAAAAGTTAAGCCATCGATCATACCATAATACTTTCTAAAGCCACTGACTTCTTTGCAAATGGTTTCCAAACCAAGTTTTTGTAATTCAAAATTCACGTGTCCAAATCTTGGAGCTGGATACATATCGCGGGTTTTACATTTATTTATTATAATATTAAACATTTTCCCGTATGCAACTTGAGTTTTATGCCCAAGAATACAATAAACAGCTGAGTAACAAACACTGATTTTTTTCGTACACGTATCACATATAATTGTTTAAAAAATTCAGGAACAAGGCCAAAGTTTCCATCGCTAAACCATATATGGCCTGTAAGGACAAACATAATAACCCTTTCGCTACAGGTATTTGGGCCGTTGTCGTAAAGGAAAAATCTTTCTTGACCATGTTCTTTATATTCATTTATTAAATTTTAAATTAAATAGGTACCTATATGTTTTAAAAATCAATTTCTATTTGAATAATATAGAAGTGTGTAACATTGTTAGAGATAGGAATTGTTCGGTAATTTTTACATACATTTTTTACAGGTTTGTTACTCGTGATAATAATATTAGAGCTCTCGTCTCTAAACATTGTACGTTGATTTACTTTTACAATATTTTTATTTTTAAGCGATACGTGAGTATGTAAGATATTGAAGTTCAAAAATGCTCATATATCTTGCTTAAAAATTAAGCGAAGGTTTAAAAAATAGTTTTAAAATTTTTAATTTACCTTCAACAATTATTTCTGACATATATCTCTATTTTGGTGAATTTTTATACCCTCTATGATTTCAAATAGTTTTTTTTAAGTAATCTTCCCTCGGCATTTCGGCTAATACACTATCCGGAAAATTTAGTATTGTACTCAAAAAAATTTAACTAGGCACGTCGTTAATTATTTTGGCTTTTTCTTTAATAATTTTTTGAATTTTTACTCCAGAAAGCATGTTTTCATTCGCCTCGTGTACGTGACTGTGTTCAATGGAATGTAAAGTAAGACTACCTATTTTTAAATCGGTTTTTAAAATACAGAGACACTTCATTGAACTTGATTTAGTACATCTCCAACGAATCACAGTTTTGCATTATTTTTGAATGTTGTATAAATGTCCACCGTATGGAATTTGAGATTTTTTATTATTATTTTGAGTCGCTTCCATTATGTATTCGCACCATTAATTAAAAACAATCAAAATGTTACACGATAATAACCAAATGAACGAAAAAACCACATTTTTAATAATAAAATGTTGTAGATACTAAGATACCAATAACAATTTCTAGATAGAGTCTACAATGAAATATAACATCTTCATCGTTTTTAAAATAAAGCCAAATGTCAATTACTTTTATTACTTTAATCTCTTATATTTCAAATGTATATTTATACATATATAGTTTAAAATATTTAGTGTATTATTTCATAAAATATTATTATGATATAAAAGTATATAAAAATTATATATAATATTATATATTATATATATGGTTATAGATACCTATGTCAAAAAAAGTTTTGAAGTTTTAGGTACATTGAAATATATATATATTGTTTAAAAATTTAAAATTATAAAATATAAGCTTTAATAAAAAAAAAATATTATGTATTTAGTTGGTAGTACGGGGCTTTTTTTTTTACCGTATTTTGATATCTGAGCATTATTCGAAAAATAATTATTTTTCGAATATCATACCGGCAACCATCTGGCTGCTCATAAGTTATAATCACTTTGCGTATCGCGGGCAATGTTCGTGGATTAATGGATTACTCATCATTTATTTGACGGCAGAGGCGGTGTTGGCACCACTGCATCCATCAATATCAAGCAATCTCGAGATTTGAGATTTATTATCATTTCGTCGTGTGTTCATAGATAACACATAGCGTGTGTTCAGTCTCAGTGTTGTGTACTTGTGAGATACGAGTGTACGCTGTTGTTGACCTCTCCACACTTCTTCGACGACGACTCGAATCCAATTATTATTTTATATCTGACGGCTAACGATGAGTTTTTCACAAGTGAGTTCCTTTATGATTAATAGTTATTGGACTTTTTATTGTGGGTTAATATTGTCGACAAATTATAGAAAGTCAGCGGAAACAGTGCTTACAGTATGTCACCAGTGATAAGTACTAAGGAATTCACGTTAAGAGTACCCAAGTGAGTAATATTGACATTTTATTATGCCCATACATACAGATGTACAATTACAAATTTTGAATACGTTAACCATATTGGTGTTAGTGATTTTTTATAAATTGGAAGTGTGCTTTCTTAAACTAGATTTTGAGCATTTTAAAACTGAAAGTTATTGTTTCAATAGATACGATCAAACAAATAAAAAAAAATCATTTTAACAATCCCAAAAACATTTTTAAAACTTCTAATTAATGTAGATGTAAAGACATGAAAAATCTATATTTCAGATAAGACTTTTTTTTGTTATCAATATATTTTGAGCCTATTTCAACTTGCAACAAAGAGTAGTTAGCGGAAAATATAAGAACTTATATAGCATCATGACTTATTTACTTAAACAATGATTGTCAAGTTCAGTCATTACGATGAATGGTCAGGCCTAAAAGATAACTACCAAGTACCTACCCAAAATTTTACTCTACTAGTATTTATATAATTATATTTTTAAATTAATTTATTGTACATTATATAAGTTTTTGCATATAAAATAATATTTGAATAACTATAACATATGTATGATAAAAAAAAAAAAAAAAAAAAAAATATTTGAATATTAAAATAAGTAAAGATGATATGTTTTTAATAATTTTTATTTAATTTTTAATTGGCAATTTTGAAGAATATCCATTTTACACTATCACTGCAATAAATTTAAAAATATTTTATAAAATTAAAAATTTTCAAAAACACAAATTGTAATAAAATTAAATATTACTTATAAATAAAGCTGTTTTTAGGTATTCTTGTTTATTTGTTAAGAATCAATAAAACTTATTGATGATTAAAATGTTCAAGAGCTATTCCCTTAAATGGCCAAAAATTTATTGAATTATTATTAATTAAACATTTCAAATAATATTTTAAAAGAAAAATATATTTTGTATCAGTATACTTGATAAAACTACAAAGGAGGCCGTAACTCAATTTTTTTTTTTAATTTTTCGGTTTATTTGGTTATTTGAATATCTGATGTTTTTTTTTCTTTATACCCAACAAAGGTGGCATTACCTCTTCTTTATCAAAA
>JACXSJ010000274.1:0-65458 GCA_014851325.1 Pentalonia nigronervosa
TAATGACAACATTGGATATGTATCTTTATTCATATTCCAATAGAGGTAAAATAGGATTTTAAGATATAAATATTATAAATACTTCAATAACAATACAGTGAGTTCGGTGACCAGTGACCCCACCACGAGAACATTTTATATTTATGTTATATTCGTAAAATATTTTTCAATAATTACATAATGTATAAATAATCCCGATCATATTTAATTTTCGATTATTCGATTATTTTCGATTATAATCGGTCAAAAATAAATAATCGATTATTCGATTAATAATCGACTAATCGAATTTCGATAATATCGATTATTTATAATTATGGAAAATAATCGATTGGTAATAATCGATTATATGAAATAATCACACAGCCCTAGTATCGTGTCTAGTGATATAGAAATACGGTAATATTATTTTTTTTTTGTTTTTGGTATTACACACATTTTATACAGTATAAAGTTAAAAAGGTCAGCAAGTGGGTACCACTCTGCTGTACAGTAGGAATCGAGTGGGTCATTGTAATGAATGTGTTCATTTTAAATTCAATGATATAATTATATAAAATTATTGTATACAAAAATCGATTCTAAGCAAGACCTGTCAGCCTGCATTACTAAGTATATTTTATGATATTATTTTTATTAAAGTAAATCATTTTACTATTAATACAGTATTTTTGTTTAATTTTTGGCGAAAACATTGCATTTAAAAATTTAATTAAGAGTATAAAATATAATAATATACTTTAAAAGTTTTAAGCACCCACTAAATATATTTTTAAATAACAATAAAATAACTAACAACGTTATTCTTCATTTAAATATCTAATTTCGTCCAAATTTGAACTTAAAATGTCCATAAAAATCAACCATGTAAATATTTTTTTTTTTTTTTTGATTATTTGGTCACACTATTAAATATTTATGAAAAGCCTTGATTTAAGTTTTTAATCCTTAGCTATAAAAACTAATCATTATATAAATATTTAACTACTAAATAATTTGCAAACATTAGAGATTTTGATGAATTTTGGTCAACATTTGATCTTTAAATGCTTATAAAAATTAATTGAGTCTTTGTATTTTTAATATTATTGAACTACTATTATAACAACTTATGAGGAACCTTGAATTAAATTTTCAAGCTTTTTGACCCAACAAAAAAATTTTTATCGATAATTTCTCATATTTATAATTAGCTCAAAAAGTGTTAAAATATTTTTAAAAATTAATGGTGTATAGAAAATAATAATCTCAACATTCGATGAAAATTTCAAGTGTTTCCGGTAATTCGTTTTTGAGTTACAACAACATAAGAAAATCGTTTCCTGAGAAATCGGTAGTTTACGGGTGAATATCCAATGTCTTATTTCAAACGCTCACAAAGAATTCGTTTGACTTTGCAATAAACTTATTTTTTGTGAAAGGTAAAAAGACTTATGGGCAATCTTGTGTTAAATTTTTAAACGGAAAATTTTTTATAAATTTGCCATCCGCCCGGTTACGAGCACTTTGTCCCGGTGCAGTCGCAGGTTTTTAATACATTCGATATTTTGTAATGGCATTAAAAACCTGCGACTCCGGCGTACAGTGATTGACGGCGGCGTTTGCGACCAGCTCAAAATATATCTCTCGTCGCATCATCGTCATCATCATCATCATCATGACTATTATTTATTTGTTATTATATTTTGTAAACCATGACACAAAAATGTGTTAGTGGTCCGATCGAAAACGTCGTAGCACTGAGCACAATATACCTGCGAGACGTTACCTCGGAACTGCGCACCATGCACGCGCCGCGCGTGTATTTATTTATATACACGCACTAACTGGCGAAATAAAATATTTACACGTCCGAATAAACGTCGAAAATGCGCCCCTCGTTTGCGCGGGTACACCGCAAAGACGTATTATACAGTTTTGTTTTTTCGCTGACGTGGTGTACAAACGCTATAATAAAATAGGTACACGGGTATTACAATCGCCATATGGCACCGAATAACTTTCGTTGAACTCGTAAAAAGTGCCAAGTGTGGCCTATCTCGTCTATATATTATGATAGTTTGTCGTCGTCGTCGTCGTCGTCGCCGCACATAATATATATATATATTAAGTTATACATCCAAAGCGGTCGCGAGGGAAATGTTTAAAATGTTTTATAGTAAGGTGCTTAATACTTGTAGCATTGATTAACATACCTACTAGTATTACTATCATAGGTTAAAAAAAAGTATAAAATAGTCTTAGTCTCCCGAGATCAAAATCGAAACGAATATAACGATGGCCATTTTATGACCGGGGGGGGGGGGGGGGGGGGTACTGGTACCCTGGACGGCTAATTTTTTTTATATTTTTAATATTTAATTAATTTATTTGGTATAATAAGGCATATTGTTTTTGTTGTTGCCCCCCAGGGCGGCAAGTTCCTAAATACGGCTTTGAATATAATTTATAAGATATAGACAGTTCTTGAATTGGGAAAAAGTCATGAGGGGGATGCAAAAGTGTGAAAAAATGTGCGTACCTGATTATAAAATATCTTATTGCGATTATATCATGATTAGAAAAAAAGACTTACAACCTCCCTGAAATTCAAGCACTGATTATAGACGGTATTATTATAAGTGTTTGACATTCGTCGGATGTACTTAGGTACCTATACAGTAGCCAGTAATTAATCCAGACGGTTCCATTTTCCTCCAAAAACGAGATACCGTTTTCCTCCACTGTCCACTTTCCACCGCAAAAAAAGGTTGGTTTTCATTTTCCTCCACTAAATTTACGTCTATTTTCCTCCAATATTTATAATTTTTTATAAAGAAAAACCAAACATATTTATGTGGTTCAATATTATGAAGCAAATTCAAACTATTATAAAATAAGTATTCATACTCCAAAAAAATCGAAAGACTACCAAACAAACAAACGTTGTGGAGCAATCGACAATGCAATTATTAAATTGCAAAACGAAGACACTTTTATGTATATAATTACAAAAAGTAAAATAATTATTCATATTATATATAATTATTCTTTTCTTTAAACAGGTATTCATTTGTTGCTGATATCTTATAATTAAAAATATATATATATAATATTATAATCATTTATTTTTATTTTTTTTTTTGCTATGCATAAATTATTTATATTAACTATTATTGGAGGAAAATGGTCAAGAATTATTTTTTATTTTTTTGAAGGAAAATGGATAGTAGAGAAAAACGGTATCTCGTTTTTGGAGGAAAATGGCTACGACCAGCAATCCAGTAGTCATCCAAGGGAGGAAGGGTGAATTTTCAAAAATATAATTAACATTTTTTTTAACCTGTATTGAAGACTTATAATTTGCATTATTTTCCCTATACAACTAATTACGGCTTAAGAGGAGGGGTCGACCTTTCACCCCCTCCCCTTGTATTCGTCATTGTATCTATGTAGGTCTATATAATACCTAAAGCTGCTATTTTAACAAGCAATTACATTACAGACTGCAGATGATGCGGTTTTATAGCCAACCCATATAATTATACTGTTCCTCTGCCCACCTATTCAATTTAAACCAGATATAAACTTATTTGTAGTTTACACATTCTTATTAGACTTTAAAAATTTATAGAAATTTACAATTTTTTAATGACCAGCCACTACCAGTAGTTTTGAACATTTTTAGAATTTTGGATTTCGAGTGAAACCTTTTCCCGGTTTGTTGAAATGTGTTTCGCGGTTAACTTTTCAAAAGTTTTGCTCAACCTTGACACGTTGATCGCTGGCTGTTCGACTACAGATATACTACTAGGGCTCCTAGGTAATTTGCCAAGATGTTATGCTCGCTTTTATAGTTTTCAGATTTTCCGATAGTTTTCGAAAAATTTACGGAAATAAAAGTTAAAAACCAGTTTTGTAGTTTAAAAGTCCTCCGCTATTTTCGGCTAAACCGAGGTGATTTTGTTTGGTTTTTGAATTTATAGATCAAGGACATATAGCCCAGCAACCTTCCAAACTCCTACTTAACAAGTCTTTTTTTTCATTTTAAATAAAGTAAATTAATTTTAAATTAAGTAGGTACGACAGCCTGAAATGTGTATATATCATGTTAAATTGTTTTATCTTTGAACCACAAATGAAAAATATAAAACTATACCTACCAACAAGAGTTCAGAAAAACAAATTTGTTAAAAATTGAAACAGCATTATATTTAATCTTTAAATTAATAAAAACTTTAAAGATAATGCAATAAATAAATTATATAAACTCCTAAAAATAATGTAATAGCATAATATTGTGCTTTAGGTACCAATTACTTATATCATACATTAAAATTAATAAAATAATTAAGTTCTAAATAACAGCTCACAGCATACCTATACCTAGTCGTTAATGTTTAAAGTGTCTACTGTGTACATATAATGAAGTTTAACATTTTAAAATATTTTAACCTAAGATTTGTTTTTTTAAATTATAAACCAATATTAATAATCATTTTTTTGTACATATAATTTTATGGCATTTAAACGTGATCACAACTTGTCGTTCTGCTATAGTTGGCAACAAAATTTACTCTTCACAGTATATTAAGTATTGATTATAATAAATTATAAGTTGTAATGCATGTATACCTGGTAGACCAAGATCAATAAATATAAATTGCTGTATGGCAAAATATTAAATTATTGATATAGTACGTTATGTACAGACCATGATAAAATAAAACTTTATTAAGTATACACATCGAACAGTACACTATTTAATTATTTTTTTCAAGGTTACCGCGTCTCGGTTTCAATAATAATAATAACATTTATTATTTGATTAACATTTATCTGATATTTACAAATTTTTTCTGCTTGTATAATGATTAGCTGAAAAGTTATTTCATTACAATAAAATTAATTGAATTCAATAGCAATTGTTTATTGTTACAATGTTAGTAAAGACTCACAATATAAAACATTAATCACAATTAAGTTTATTATTAAGGGGGCCTGGTGCCAATTTTACAATTTTTCTGCAATTCTATAAAATTTGAAAATTATTTATATTTTAGTTGCCATCTTAATTGTAATACTTTTACACTAATCTACTTTTAGATACCTGTTTGGGGGAGGGATAACACAATGTATTATATTAATAACCAAAAAGATTTCACAAGAAAAACTCTTGGGCCTTGTAGAATTGTCGGATTTTGATAACTATATTTTTTATCGGAAAAAAAATTTCTTACAGGTCGCATGGAACTCTGATTTTTTTATTCCATTTCAAACAATATTATAAAATAATTCATATAAAAAGCTTAAAATTGTCATATTTTTAAAAACATTATAAAGTTTGAGATAAAAATATTGAAAAACAGAGTTCATTACAGCATAACATCTAAGTATTAATTTAAAAAATAGTGATCAAATTTGGTTGATTTTACAGAACAGGATCATTATTCCCATAGCATATTTTTGTGGACAAAATATTAAAGGCACTGGGCACTATAATACAAATAAAATGAAATTATAAATTTTAAAATATTTTGACACAATGTTTGATTATCAATATTTGATGTTCATAAATTGAGTAAACGAAAAGAAAAAATTTAAATTACAATGTTTTGGCAATAATTGATATCACCCAGAATTATTATATATTATAATTTAAAATAATATAAAACAATAACACCACATATGAACAAATTAAACACAACATTTATTAAACGCAATAAAACCCATCGTAGTTGGGTGGTGTCTCATTTTGGTCAAACTTAATCAGTACAAATTGACCATTCGTTTGATAATATTATTATTATCCATTTGGTCATAATACAAATGTACAATATGATAGACAAAGCAATTAGTTATAATTCATAATAATAATAATAAAAATAATAATAATAATGAAAACATAATTAATGAAATTAATTTAAACTACAAAACAATAGTAGGTATTGCTAAGTATATATATTTTTTTTAATAATACTAAATTAGAATTAAAAGACATTTTATATACAATTAAGGTATTTATTATTAAATGTAGATATAACTTAAATACAACATTTTAACAAATAACAAATACTGCTAAAATCCTTTGATTTGCAAACAAAATGAATAAAAATAACTAATAAACAAATGGTTGGATAAAAAAAAAAAAAAAGGAACTTGTAACTCTATAATTGACATGTTTGGTAGTAGTAGTTCTAAACATTAATGTAGAGGTAACTAACAAAAATGATTGAGAAAAACTTAAAAGTTTGAAATTATACTAAAAATAAATTTTTGTTAAAATAAAATATTATTTATGAGTTATAGAGTAAAAGACACATTCAATAAGCATCAAGTTTTTTTTTTAAAGAAAAATATAATATATTACTGATGGCAGTGACCATTTCTTCTAAAGGAATTGTTTGCTCAGTTGATTTAAACATATAAATTGTCTAGTACTTTGGGTAATAGTCAAACATGCCTAACAATTTATATAAATTTAATGGAATACATAATTCGAGATCAATATTATGTACAATAAAATTATTAATGTGTGGGATTAATTAAACATTTTAAAGTGCTAGTAAATAATTGAAAATTTAAGTTAAAAAAATAATTTAGACGTTACTTTGAGAAAACATTATAGAAAGTGTATAATATACTATAACATTATAGCAATACAAATAGGAATGATTGATCTTCCAACATTATTGATACAGATCTGATTTTAGCTTAACAAGATAGACAGGATTTTCAAAAAGACACTGCTACATTTACGTACTATTTAATAATAAAACAAATAAATGAATTAACTAAGACTTTGAGCATAATAACATTTAAAATAAAACACATATAATTTTAACAGTTGCTTTGTTTTTATCCACAATCATACTTTTGAGCAATATATAAAATTATTATTTAGGTAGGCAATGGTTAAAAAAAAAAATTAAGAAAAAAACAAATTAAAATATAACTTATAAAGAGAAACAAGAAAATTGTACTAAAACTGTTAAGTGTAATATAAATGGACTTAAAATATGTTTTGGCCCGATTTTTTTGTCCAACAAATTACAATAAAATTAAATCATACAAATTTCTAATTGCAAATAAATTTATCTAAGATTTGTTTAATAAATTGGTATTGTTTATTAAAAAATGATGGCTAGTGAGAATATCAACTTTCCACAAAGCCAGTTCACAGGTAATGCATTTTTTTTTTTTTTTTTTTTTAGTACTGGTAAAAATTGTTATCTGAAAATTAAAAAAAAATATAAATGTTTATTAATAAATAAGAAAAAATAAATATCTTTATATTATTTAAATTAAATATTAATTAATTCAAAGAATAAATACAGTTCTAAATGAACACAAAAATATTAATCTTTGAACTAGATTATATTTTAGGTTTTATAAAAAATTACAATTTTTAAAAAAAATTTGAGTTGTAATAACTATTTTTTATAGTGCACTATACAATTATAATAATATTATAACAGAATTTGTCATCAAGCCTTATCAGTATTACATCTGTCTTATTAACGTGCAACTTAGAAAATGTTATGTCCAGTGGATACAAATTTGTATAGCTAAATTAATATTAGAATCATTGACCTATTATCAAACTTCAAGGTAAGAATATTATTAGTAAACATATTATACATTAGTTTCAGGTTATTTTAATTTTTAAGTGAGCTATGAGAATTTGTAATTGTAATGTTACACATACTCATAACTTACTTGAAAATTGAAACATAAAAACCAATGTGCAAACACGGATTATATTCGTACTTATAAATTTTATAATAATATGTTAATATGTACAAATGTAAGCTAACACAACACAATATTAGTTTTGTTGAACAAAAATTTACTGTTGTCATACACATTAAAAATTAATTGGAAGTGTGATGAATTTAAGTAAACTCTTGACTTGTATTCATTGCAATAATTGCAAATTTGTAACTTAGAAAACACAAAGTAATGCTATCTGTCAACATAAAATTAAGTTTACGTTTTAGTAAGATAATTTTCTTATTTTCTCTTTAGTTCCTTGAATATAAAGAATAATGAAAAATATTAAAGATGAAGCATTGTTTAACTGAGCTAGGCTTTTATTTATTATTTCTATGAAAACACAAATGTAACACATCTCTGCCAATAAACTCATGTGTATCAGCACAGATATATTTTTTATTAGCTTTAAACTGACATAACTTTTAAATATTAAGTTAAAAGACTTCGCAATCTCTTGAAATATTTATCTAATATCATTTCCCGATATTTTAGGAATGAACTATATCATGCATGCAAGATAGAGATATCAAATTTTGGAATAATGACCTCATAATGAATCACTAAAGAGATAACCTCAGTATATTGCTTCTTTTTCTAGGTAGTATAAAACCTTAGGCTTAAAACTTAATCTTGCTAAATACCGGGTCATGTCCTTCTCTCGGGCTCATAATCCAATTCTATGAACTTTTTAATACTAGCATTGAACGGGTCTTTGACTGTATAGTAGACCTGGGCTTCAAATTATCAAGTAACCTCAATCCGAATGAACATATTTCAATGATTTGCTATAAATCATTTAAAATTTTAGGTTTTATTATGCAATTTTCTAAAGATCTTAAACTTTCTAAATCATTTAAATCCTTGTATTGTACGCTAGTTAGGCCCATCTTAGAATATGGATCGGTAGTATGGAATCCTTGTATAGCTGTCGGTTCAAACCAACTTGAATGCGTATAACTTAAATTTTTGAGCTTTGTTGGCTTTTCTTTAGGTATTCCACATGAACCTCATGATTACTCTCCTATTTCTGATGTACTTGGGGGTCACAATCCTAGCTGAACATAGACATATGCTTAGCTCTAAGTTCTTCAATGATCTTCTACTTAACAAAATTGATTCTCTCACCTTACTTGGATGAATTATAAAATTCCTTCTTATTCTACACATTCTAATATATTTTCGATATTCCTAGAGCCACCATAAAATATTAACAATACAAATCACTTGGGCGTCTAATGACTAGTGCCAATAATGACCCTACCTTCTTAGATTCTTACTCATAACTGCTTATTTCTTTGCTCAGTTTTATTTTGGAAGTCATAGTTGTCTTGTTACTTATTAATATTGTTTACTAGTCTATTTTCTTAATTCATGTTTATCGTATTAAGTTTACTCTATCACATACCTAACCTGTATATACTATTTTACTGTATATACTAAATTAACCAAAGGGATTTCCCATATATGTATATAAATAAATAAATAAATATATTATATTAATTTAATATATATAAATTTATCAGATTTAAAAATTTAGTTTTATTTTTATTACAAACGGTTTTAAACAGAAATAATAATAAAAATGAATAATAATATTAGCATTAATAAAAACAGTATGTATAAAAAAAGTAAGTATAAGTTACTTACTCGATAATCAAAATGGAATACCTTGCAAGGCTACATCTGCCAAAGTTTGTAAATTGAAATTAGAGTCAGACGAAGTAGGATCTATATAAACATACATTATAAAAATCAGTATATTTTGAAAATATATTCAATATAAAAAAATATATCTAGTATACTAACTTGTATTACTTTGACTTTCAGCAAATGTTCGTGATACACGCTTTTTATAGTGGACATGTGTAGAGGTACTACTGGCATTAGATTCTGGACTTGATAATCTACTGGAACTAGGTTCTGAAGATACTGGTGAAGGCAGTCTTTTAGATTCCTCAACAGTTTCATATTTATTATCATTTTCACTAAAATGATAATAAGTAAAATAAAAACATCAATATTTAATTAATTAACCAATAAAAATATTACATACTTTGTTCTGAAACGTTTTTTAGGAACTACCATGATTGAAGTGGAATCTAGTTCTTTAGTTAAATCATTCGAACTAAAAAAAAATTATATGTTAAACACATTATAAAATACATACATGGTATATTATGTAACTACTAATAAAAAACACACGTCAGTTTTCTTTTATTATCTTCAATTATTTCGTCAGTGTTTTCTTTTAGTTTACGCAGTGCAGCTGCTTTGGCACTATTTCTTGTTTCACGGCGAGATTGAATTGGTAATATATTTATTTCAGAAGTTTGATTATTTTCTTCTTTTATGTTACATTTCTTACCCTTACCACGTTTTGTAACAGTATCAGCAGTACTTGCTAACTTTTTTGGTCCCCTAAAAATGGAATAAATTAATTTCTAAAATTATTAATAAATTTTCTAATAGTTACATTTTTTTATTTTGACGTTTTGATAATGTATCGTTCATGAATTGTTGGTATCGTACTCCTTTACAAGCCCTATTTATTCTTCCTCTAGGTTCATTTACTTCAATTTGTTCACTTAAGTTAACTGGTAACTGTTCAACCACTGTAGGAGTTTCTATAACGTTTGAGTCATTTGAGTCTTCTTCATTACGTCTTAAAGTGAATTTTTTGTACCCAGACCGATAATATGGTTCAGTCTTATGAACTTGAGCAGTTTGAACACAGAGATTCATATTTTCCTCAGTGTCTAAATTATTATTCTTGGTAACATCACCAAAAGTACGTTGTAGGAACTCAGATGCTTCAGTATTTGGCTTTTTAGGATCATCCTTGAAAGCATTACGGCATTGAAGAATAGTCTCTTTTAAACACTTAGTAGATACTCCTAAATGGTTAGTTGGAGACTGATTTAGGGCAGATAATTTTTTTTTTGCTGTATCATTTTGATCTGCTTCCTATAATATTAAAAAAATAAAAAAAAATAGAGATTTTAAAATGCAAACCCATTAACCAATTCCTATGCCTCAACTATGAAAGTAGATATATTAAAAAAATAGGTTTATTTTTTTAATAATGCAATTTACACGCAATAATGAAATGCATACTATGGAATACCTTAAACTTATTTATATAAGAACAGGTTGTCATATATTATGGATATATTAATTTAAGGTAGTAGGGTTATGTAAATTGTTCCACTATCCCAACCTTGAAATCAGTAAATTATTAATTCACATCCAATTTACATATAAGATATTTCTAGAAATATTTTGGTGGTTTTGCGATAAGTTATTAAAAAAATTTTCAAAAAATTTTAATTAATAACATTCTACTAAAACAACAATATAATCTAACATGCATTATAATTTATAAATATTTTAATTTATTGGTAAGCATTATAAATAAAAAAAAACAATAAGCTACTTTCATACATTAGTGACTATCTAAATAATTACTAAAACAACCATAGACCTATAATCTATAGAATTGAGTTCATAAGACTTTTCAGTATAAAGATACTATCTTAAATAGAGGTAGGTCAAACTTGAATTGAACATTTCATTTGATTCCAAACTGAACCCAAATCCAGCTTTTGAATTAAATGTTGAATTAAACTGAAACAACCTATACAATACTATTTAAGTTTTAATTTAAATTAAGTTTTATTGGTTCTAACTTAAATCTGTTTTCTATACTATTCAATTTAATAAAAATAATAAGCAAATATAAAATACAGATATATTTATTGTGGATTAAATAGGCAAAATAAAAATTTAAAAATAAATACTGAAAATATTTGTTATTCGAGTTTGGTTTACTTATATAAACTTAGAACAATTTACCCGCTTACAATCATAATTTGTGCATAAATATCACATTTTAAGGTTAACAAAGCCATTATAACTATAAAAAATCCATCACATTTAAAATCATAGCTAGTCAATAAATTGAAATATTATAATAGATAACAATTAATTTGTGTACTTGTGAAGTTAAATTAGATTGACAACAAAAGACTTATTTGATCATTGAAAATTAAAACACCAAACTTAACATATTATTTACATAACAATACTATTTACAACTGTTGTTGGATTAATTAAAATCATACATAATTAGTCATAAGTGTAGATGATATTATTAAAAAAAAAAATTAAAAAATAAAGAATATTTCCAATAAAGTTCAATTAATGAATTAGGTGCTTAATAATTAAAATATCAACAAATAATTAAATTTTTAAATTACACTCAATGCTATGATTATATTAATGCATCACAAACAATATATATATACAGTATAGACTACAAAGTAATTCTTTTATCGAAAAAACTATAAACCTTTTTAATGAAAATATTATTTAAACAAATTTTTAAGTTTTTACTTTTTAAAATAACAACATAAATTTTTAATTTATCCGTCCATAGCAGAATATTTAGTTGTATATTTTCATGGACAAAAATAAAATATTGTACCAAAGTTCATAAGTATTTACAGTTTAGTTGAGGAAAATAGAATGGTACAAGGATACCTTTCCCCCACATAATGTTCGGCCAATTAATTTTAAAATTATAAATTGTTTTTGACATAATGAATGTTATTTGATAAACAAAATTTATGTATTTGATATTAAAAGATAAGCAAAGATTAAGGATTATAATTAAAAGAACATAAAGACGGAGAAAAATGTATTCTAATGAATTTAGTATTGATAAACATTTTATTTCATTCATTATATTTTTAAACTAAATTTTTATTAAAATTAAAAGTAACTTGATAAAATATAAAATATTTTTGATTATTGATTAATGACTATGCATTTTAATTCCTAACTAGGTACATGATTTATTAAATTATTAATCAATAATTATTTATAGAGAATAATATCTAAAGGTACTATTTTTTTTTTAATTAGAAGTTATTAATATCAAAAAATGAAAATTAATAACTTAGATTAAAATTATATACCTAACTGTCCTCCTTATTATGATTAGCTAATGTAATACAAATTATAGCAATTAATCTTACCATTTCAGCTTTTTCTAAAAACCTCTTTTTCGGGTAATAATATTTTATTTCACTAACTGTATCTTCTGCTTCGTATTGCATATCTGACCATGTAGTTGTATCCTTAAGATATGTTCCTTGACACTAAAATGTATAAAACAAACAATAAGATATAATAATAAAATAATAAATCAAAATAAATTATTTCTAAATTTTAGAAAATTAATTAATTGCCTTAAAATTAAATTTCATTAAATTCAATAAATAATTACTATATAGATTTAACAAATTGATTTAACGTATTATTACAATGTAGCAGATGTAATGATTGTTGGTTTACAAAAGACTGAGTTTAATTATAATCAAGAAAAACACATTTCATATTTTTCTTTATTAAATTAAGATTTGGTCTATTTTGCACAAAGAATAATTAAAAAACAATTTATTATGACTAATATTTGACTATAACGAAGATAGTTACTTATCAGTTATCTAGGTATACTAAATAAATTACAGCCATATTTTAAAGAATAAAAAAAAATCATATCATAATTACAAATTAACTGTAGAAAATAAAACTAAATGATCTAATAAGCCTCAAGTTTTTCAGATTTGGTAAACAAGTATTAACGCGAAGAAAACATATTGATCTACTATTTATTAAATTTCCTTACTGTTACTTTGAGATGAATATTTTGCGATGTATTATCAGACCAACTACTTGAGGGCATCCTAATATTGTTGTCACACAGTTCAGTCCCCATTATTGAATTTTTACGTTGTACATACATCATCAGAGCTTTAATGGGTCTATAAGATTGAAAAGCACCGGTATGACTATTTTGATAAGAGTCTTCAAGACCAACATTAACACTCATGGTGGATAACAGATAATATTAAATATTAAACTAATAGATCAATTTGAAAAGCTATATTAATGCTTTATCATAATCCAATCTGAAACATTAACACAAAAGGATAAGTTTCAAAAACAGTAATTGAAGTTACTATTTTTTAAGCACATAAAAATTCTGTGTTTCAGAAATGTATTTCAAAAACAAACAAAACCGTTTCAATTATATTACGAATATCTAAAATTAATAAAATTATAACCTACTTCAATCTTAATATCAACACAATATAGGATTTTATACAAATATTTACCTATACATAATACACACATTTTTTAGAATATTAAATGTAAGTATAAAATTATTTTTTTAAATGCTAAAAATAACCATGAAGAGTACATAGACATTGCCCAATACAATTCAACAGTAATAATAATCTTTGAAATTGCCAATAAACTTATTAGGTTTGTTAAATATTAACAAAATGAATTCTACATAGACACTCACTAAAAGTTATCAACATAATTAAAACGATACATTAAATTATTTAATATAAGTTATCAAAGTTTAAGTCTCAATATACGGTGATAAAGTATACGTTATTCGTTGAAAATGCAGTATTTAACATCCTCGTGCAATGGTACTGTTAATCTTACCTAATTTTCAAATTTATCAGCAAAAGTTATCTTGAATATTTAAGTTATATGTGATTTGTAGATGACAAAAATCTGATGATCGAAATTTCCTTGTCCATTATTACATCCATCATTAGGTGAATGTACCAACTCTTAGAATAATATCATCTAAGTTTCTTTTCTACAAGTAAATGTGCAAGTTATAACCATCTTTTATAAAAAGAAGATATATAATAATTAAAAGAGATGAAACGTAGGTAATTGAAAGTTGAAACAAACTGAAAACACCAAATTCCCACCACCACCATGGAAGTCGACCCAATATGAAATTTTAATCACAAAAATAAAAGCTTCTGCTTCCTGGAAATTAAAAAAATAGATTTAATTGAACACCATATATGTTTATTATACATAACAATTTTTGTTTGGAAATCCTTGAAAACAAAATAAAAATTATCAGACTTGACACATTCAGTTGTAATTTCTGGCTTCATTATGATTGTTGAGATATTTTGTAAATTGTATTTCAAGTTTGAGAGTTAATGTCACAATCAGCAAATTTCATTTTACACTAATATGTCTGTGAATGCCTATATTTACTTAGCCAAGTATCAAATATAATAATAAATATATTTCGGGATATATATATATATTTTTTTGTCATCATATCCAGTTCCATATTTTCTGTACGGTTCTGAAAACAAGGATACACAGGCAATATAGGTAAAACTGTCGACTTCAATGTGTAAAAAAAAAAAATCGTAATCTGAGAATCGTTTGTATTAATTAAAAAACAATTTATAAAAAAACTTGTTAAATTCAAATCATAAGTAGGTACCTAGTCGATAATTCACAAGTTGCAATACCATGCGCCGAAATTTTATTAATAGAAAGGGAGAGAGGTGTTTACCTTCGGGCAATAATAACTTTCTCATTATAATAATTAGTTTCGTTTTCGTACATATTATTTATAGGTAACAATTTTTGTATACGTGTGTACCTAACCTACCCGGGTCCCAAATATGAAGTTATTGTATCGAGCCAATGGTGCTGAAAACGGCCGAGTACTACCCCCCTCCCACCACAACAAGTTGTTTCGAAAACGAGCAGCAGCAGCAGCACGACGCATCTAAACGCAGACGATTAGAGGACGAGCAAAAGTGCTCAGAACAGATGTCTATCCTCCGACGCCTATGATTATTGACAATAATTAATATTGTCGAAGACAACAAGCAGCATTCGAGTATGCATCAAACGGGTATAATACCATAGGTGTCTATAATAACAATATATATTTAAAAAACCGCGACGACAACCGTAGAGGTTAGTAGTATTGTGTGCAATTCGATATAATACATGCAATTTACAATATTATTAACAAACGTTGATATTATATTGACGACTGGTCGCGGCGATATTGGCGCGCGCGTCCGTGAGAATATCAACCTTGAACGCTCAGGTTTTGTCTCTATAAACTTGAAACTTGTGCGATCGGCAGATCCGCCGAACAAATCGCAAGCAGACGCTATAGCAACAGTGACCGTCGCACTTTCGACGACGTGATTTACTAGAAAATACATTACAGGTACACACGCCGACGGGACGAACCGCTGCCGGGTAAGCACGCGCAGACACACACACACACACACACACACACACACACACATATATATATATGTATACAAACACACACACACAGTATATTGTAATAACGGTCTTCCGGGAAGCGAAAAACGAAGAGCGATTTGTGTAACAGTAAATCTCGAGAACAATCGAATAAACAATGATAATATGATCAATAATAATTAATAATCCTTTTCGGCTTACGGGCACGGGGCACACACCACGGCGCATTGTCAGCCGAGCAGAGGAGTTTG
This sequence comes from Pentalonia nigronervosa, assembly GCA_014851325.1. Taxonomy (NCBI): domain Eukaryota; kingdom Metazoa; phylum Arthropoda; class Insecta; order Hemiptera; family Aphididae; genus Pentalonia; species Pentalonia nigronervosa. The sequence continues at coordinate 16,134 of JACXSJ010000274.1, forward strand.
CTTACCGTTCCGATCGTAATGTCAAAGGTATGCGCGTTTGGAGTATAGTATTGAAAAATAGCGATAGGTGCAGGCGGTGGCGGCGAGCTGGAAAATCCTGTTTCCTGGAAAACGGGCAAGCGGAGAAAAACCCGAATTCGGAAAAACGAAAATCGGTTTAACGGCGGCTGCTGCGGCGACGGCACGTCGACGACGCACGTAAACTGGCGGCGAACAGAACTCAGAAGTGGAACGGTGCAGACCGCGGACGTATCGTTAGCTGTCGCGCGTGCGCACACGTACAAACTCACTCTCGAGCGCGCGCGCAAACCACCAACCACACACGCTTACCGTATGCGGCGCGCAAGCGCAACAGCGGTCTTTCAAACTGTCGCGCTCACGCTCACACTCACACACACACACACACTGAAACGATTACGTTTTACACGAAAATTGTTTGATAAATGTCAAGTACAAGATTACAAGTCGGGCGGCCCTGAACTAGGCATATAAATACACGTGTAAAATGGGTATCCACAGTTACACACGTACGTGCGTGTATGTGTGCGACGCAGATAATTAACGCGCGACACATATAATAATAATAATAATTATTATTATTTATTATCTGTAAACTATTATATAGGCACGACGCGGGTCTGCTGTTGGCTACCGGGTGTACGCGGGACTCTGACCGGCCGCCGTCGTCACTACAACGGGTGCGTAAATGCACTAATGCGTGTCGAAAAATCGAAACGACAATCTCGTCGACGGACTGTGCGTGACGAGAAATATAGGCCACTGGGCATGAGAGAAATAATATATACATATATGGGCCAACCGCCGTCTGCACACGGCAAGGAAATTGATTTCCATCCATCTGACCGTCTACCTCTAAATGTTGAGAAAACGTTTGCGAATCTCGACGGGCTACGACGACGGCGGTCGTGCCCAACGACGTGGTGACGACGAAGACGGAAGAGGGGAGCGGACGGGGGGGGGGGAGGAGAAAAAGTGGAACATATTGCACCATTACTTATATCATAACCGCGATCCTGACCTACTTACCACTGGGCGCATGCCGATGTCCTTAGAGCTTCGATTGTTCGTGCCGTCGACGGCTTTTACGCCGTGCCGACGAGACGACGACGGTGTGGGTAATTCTAGATAGACGGAGCGCGGCAGACAATATGCGGGTCCCGCGGTTTTCCAGCCGGCGACAACGGTTACGTTTTCAAAAACGCGCAAAGGTGTCACGACTTACGACTACTCCCGCACACCATACAACAACAATAACAATAATAAAAACAATGTTATCTATATAAGTAGAGCACGATGATAAAGTCGTCGGCGACGTTAAAAACGAAAACTAGCGTCGTATACGACACTGTTTATGAATTTAAAGATGTGATGTTTTAAAATAAGATCGACGACGACTATAGACGATCGTGGAACCGCGACGAACCTTCGCAAAACGGGCGGTCGAGATTTCTAGTAATATATGTAAAGGTTAATAATTACCCATTGCAATAATAATGGTATCGAACCTATTACGATGGAAATTAGTACAACAAAATATCTAATATAATAAAACAATAATACCGTCGGCGAGAGTCGACATCCGCGGCAGACGTTCAGCTGAGGACGCCGGACGCAAAATGATTGTCGTCGGTTTTCGGCACCACTATAATTAATAGTACTACAATAGCACCAACGACAACGGATAACGGCGACGCGGCGAAACCGAATACGCAACGAAGGAGGTGACGGCGACGGCAACGGTCGGTATATGCCGGATTGCCGGGCCGGCCGTGTTGCTACTTGGTACAGTGACGCGTGTGACTCGCCGGGCGAGCATGTGGGGGATAAGTGGATTGTGGATAACCGATAGGCGGCGGCGCGGTGTTTCGCAGCGTCCGACTCCGACGTGACGTCACGACCGTCATCAGCTGTTCAGGGCCAATGGGTGGAGGCCCGCAGGACACCCCTCCGCCACCACATCATCAACCAAGGCACGTAACGAAATGGTAGCAGTGATGAGGGGACGTACGGTGGCGGTGGCGGCGGCGGCGGCGACGGTTTCGCGGCAATCCACGCGCGCCTCAATGTACCTGCTGCAGCAGCAGGCTGCCCCGTAGCGAGTGCGTGTAATACATCGCTGCGTCGTACGTGGTGGCAGAGCGCGTACGAAGTCCGATATACTGTGTATTGTACGCGGGGTGGGAATCGATACGGAGCGATGTCCTCCCACGCGACACGTGCCCCATTAACGATATTTAAAATTAATATTTCGTCGTAATGAACAGTAATACTAACTGTGGTAGAACGAACGAACGTTTTTTTTTTTTTTACTCATTGCTTCCATAATACTTGTTTGACTACAACTCCGAGTTTTGGGACACCGAAACGGGCAGGACGGGTGGTGGCGGCGGCGCGTGTGTAGGTATCGGCGCGCAACTAATTATCTGTCGGCAGGCACTCGCGCGTAAGCGTTTCCGGGTATCTTCTGACAATCAGGTACATCATCATCCCACCAATCGTCGTCGACGGTTTTCAAAAAAAAAATATGCGTCGACGGCCGTCTGAAAGTTAGGTGTATTACGGATGAATAACAAACAAAAACGTTGGCTGGCACCGATACTCCCCTCCCCCGATAGCATGACGGTAAGTCCCGAGCACACGCAGCCGTGTCGTTGCGTTACGGAAAGATCTCGGAGGTCGACCGAACAGCGCTGACCAATACTCAGACCAGATGTGCAACGCGATATTTTGTTATCGGCTGTCCAATACGGAATTGTGTTACGCGATCAACCGTACTTGTTGGAACAAACATGACGTCACATCTTGTCTGTATTCAGCTTTTTTTGTCTTTCGCAATGACAATAATTATTTAAGTACGAATGCCTAACATTTTGCTATTGATTATATTATCCTATGTACAAATGTGCAACAATATAATAATAAGATATAGTTAGGTACGATATAATATTATAATCATGGCGATTATTGGCAAGTATACCCACTTCACATTTTATACATTCCTAATAAAATAACAAGTGGGTAAGTATAATATATTATTCCGAGATAACGCTATCCGGAAGGAATTAAAGTGCATAATAAACAAATTGTAGATAATAGGCATATTATAATATTGGTTTCTTAAGTAAGTTTTTTTACATTTTTACCCATTTAATTGCTTGTAATATTTTTCTTAGTGCGTACCTCTATTGAAGTTTCGAAATGTTTAATTTGTTGAGGTAAATGCAGTGAATTTACAATTCATTTTTAGCATTATTGTGGATTGACAAATGACAATAATAGTTTATTCTATTAATCAACATTACAACAGATATATGATTGTATAACGTAGATATGGTATGTATAACATAAATTTTGATTAGGTGTAAAAAATAAAAATCGACTATACTACACGCGTTTAGTATTGACAAATGGGTGTTAATAAACGTAAATACAGAAAAATAAAATTATATACATCACAACTGGCCGCAATTAATGATTTTCAGTAACTATTTTTAGATTTGATCACAAAATAATCATTTAATTTTCTATTGTTGGTTTATAAAATTGTATTGAAAATGGTCTTTCTAGCTTTATATTTTATACATAAATAATGTAGTCTAACGTATATAGTTCATTCAATTAATTAATGCCACTAATTTACCCGCATCTCTCATGACCCACTTTTTAAATATTATTAACATTCATGATACTCAAGGGAACTCAGAGAATAAAGAAATCTAAATTTAAAGTATGTATTTTATTAAATTACATATATTTATTACACAAGAAAACACGAATATGTATCAAATTGTGTTTGTGTAAAATTTTGTATAAGTGTATAAATTTGCATATAATTATGATGTTAAAAGGTTTGTAATTATTTAATATTTATATTAATAATTAATTGATATGAATTACAATGATATATTAATATTTATATATTATATGCTAAAAATATATACATAAACATGATATTAATTATTATACACTAATAACCCGAATATTTTTTATTGAACGAATCTCCCTGCTTCGTCTCCATGCAAATATACTATTAATGTCCGTTATTCAAGAATTTAATTAATTTACGTTTATTCCATAATTTTTATTTTGGAAAATTTTTTTTTATAAAATTCAAACACTAAAATCAAATAAAATTTTAACAATTGTTAATGACATGAATGCAGTGCTTATAAACAATTAGTATGGGGAACCAACATACTGCTATTATACATAGTATTATCATCGAATAAACATTGTATAATGTATACCACTCTGGTATTAATGTATTATAAACGATTGGAGAATAGAGATAATAACACTGATAATATTTTTATACTCATCAATTATCACTTATGAAACATGACTGCATACTATAATTTGTTTATAATTAATAATTTATAATATAACTGACTCATAAGCCTGTAAAATTATTTTAAATTAAACAAATTAATTTTTTGGATTTTTATAAAATTTATGTAGGGATAAGAAAAGTGGAGTTGACCAGTGGTAATTATTGCTCTTAACTATAAAAGGACGCCGTACCCCCACATTTGTAGTCTAACACAAGTGTAGGTATAATATTGCAAATATACCTACAACATACCGGATTCTTACTACTGTTTATTTATGGTTATATTAGAACAAATTCCATTTAACGAATTAGAAGAAAATAATATAAACTGCTTTAATAAAGAGTATTTTTTCATATTTTTATTTTAAGTGTTTGAATTTTAAAATTGAATTATTAAGGTAATTAATTATAAAAAAAACTTTGTTTGAGCACAGCTTATATTCTCTATATATAGGTAAAAATCCGGCACGTGTGTTAGAGTGCACATACATCATCGGGCTTTTTTAATCGCAAACTGAGACGTGTGCAGGGTACAGACCAAGCCCGTCTCCTGCTGTAGGTCACCAAAGAGGACAGAAACAGAAATTTTGGCTGGCCTGGACCGAAGATATGTAAAACGGAAATTTATTTAAAATGTGAGATATTGAACTCAAGTTGCAGGTCTGCAACGCTCCAATACGCAGTATAATGTATCCAGATAATACACAAATTAGATTTTTCGACGATCTTCCCGTCAAGGCAACACTAAATTATCACACATACATGGAAATTCATATTTCGTACTATTTAGGTGTGTGAAAGAACAGTCCATGAGCTAGGCCCGTCGTGCCAAAACCCACAGTCCAAACCCGATACTAGATAGTGTATTCGCATAGGCATTGGGTACTTTTAGACGGAAATAAGTAAATAACACGTTCGGATACGACGTCCTCTTAAGTACCTATGCCATGTATTAGTCATTATCAATTTATCATATTATGCGATTAATAATTTTATTTAATCACTGATAGACGATCATATATATATAATATATTAATGAGTTCAGTGTTGTACTAGCGATCTAGGCACATTTTATATTATTAATTATGAGTATATTTTGTACTTAAAACAAATAAACGTATGAGCAACTATATCTATCATATAGCTATATATTATTATAATTAATATTTACATTATTAATTAATAAATAATAACATATATATGAGTATGTAACAATATTTTCAAAACATGTAAAAAAATAATATATTAACTTAATTGTGCTCATCTTTAGGTACAGTAGGTATGACTAGGGAGCCTAGATAATAAGATAGTTTCTAACTGAGTAGATAGTAGCCATGTTTTGTCCAAATTTTTCGCACCTTTTTTGTGTTTGATACTGAATTCTTATGAACTGATTAAATTTTATAATATAATTATTATTTAATAACATACAATAATCATGCATAATAAGTACATAAATGCATTTAATATATTTAAAAATATTTAGCTTTAGTAGTAACATGTTCTAATTATATAATTTATATGGAAAAATATTGATTTTTTTTTTTAAACATCGATTAAAACAAAAGTTATTTCATTTATCGAAGTCTCTGTTATACATAGTAATAATAAATTAAAAATCTAAAATAAAACTTCTTACTTTTGAAAAATTGATAAATATACTTGATTTGAGTTAAAATAGAATTATTTGGACAAAATGTGGCGTCTGTAACAGCCAACCCCAATAGAAAACGTTAAACTGGTTGACCATTTTTTCATTATCTAGGCTCTCATCTAGATATGCATGTGCGAGTAAATATCGTAATTGATTAGGTCACTGTAATGGATGTGTTAAACTTGAATTCAATGATAAATTATTGTGTGCGAAAAACGACTGGGCAGAGACAGACTGTGTCAGCCGTATTATTACTAAGTATATATTTTATTATACATTCATATTGTTGAAATATTATAGTAATTTATATTACTATTACCCATAGTAATACAGTAGGATCAATAAATGTTTTCCCAAAACATCATATTTATTTTATTATGAATTATTAAATATTACAATATAGTACTTATTTATATTATATTTATATATAACTGTCATTAACTCTTGAGTCAATACCACGACTTACCGTAGAACGGTGTGAATAGGTTCGTGTATAAAGAGATACGCAACAGCTTAAAATGTATTTAAATGTTTTTAAAATCACATAATTAAACATGGAAAATGATAATTTATAAGTAACAGTGGTCAGTGGATAGTTTCAAGTTTCTGCAATTAAAACTTTTTGAATCACAAAAAAACTAAAATCATTTGATGATGCAACTAACCAGCTTGGCGAGTGTTTTGGGTGTTTTACTACCCACTCCTCAATCATTTTATGCAAAAACTATATTTGTTTTATGCATCAAATTTCTACAAAATATGATGTTGTCTATGGTTCTATTTCATATTTTATATTATGCTAATATGAAGATTGGTGACTGCAATTATGCCTCTCACAAGTTATAAATATAAAACAATTTAAATATAAAATTAAAGCATCTCCCCTAAAAAAAATCACGACTAAGTACCTAGTTCCTAGTACAAATTAGAAATACAATGGAATTATTTTGATTTCTATTAAATTACATCATTTAAGAACTGAAACATAAAACAACTATACGGCTTTATCTCATATCATTAAAATAAATACTAAACAATAGTAAATAGTAGTTAATACTATTAAAGATAATCAAGGAAGTTTAATACATAGGCGCAACTAGACCTGTATTTCATGGGGTGCTAAAATAGTTAATAGATAATCAATCCGTCCAATCCACAGACACGTAGCTTAGGGAGGGCAGAGTGTGCCTGGCCCACCTTAATATGTGTCCGGCCCTCCCAAAGTATTCAGAGGGGCCCATTATACGGTGGCTTTTAATTTTAATCAAATTTTTAATATTGTCTAAATACAACATAAATAAAACCAAATACATAGGATTTTAATTAAAATCTAATATAAGTTACATAACTAATTTCAATCCATGTCCATTTCTGGAATAAAATATGTATATTGTATTATATTTAAATTCTGTTGCTACCAAGACACAGTGATAATTTATTTTTATGTCATAATATCGTTAACGATTGATTAGGAAATAATTGCTATTTAAAGCCCAATACTGGTACCATACTAGTAAACCTACTACCATGTCATGTTATTCTCATCTTACTAAATAGACAGTAACTGTTGTATACTTTTATGTCTATTTTTAAAATACTTTTGAGTAAGGGTATTGTCATTATATTGATTCATATAGAATTATATTATTATTATGGTCGTCTATCGGACACACATTCAGCGGACGCGGCACGCCGTATGTACGCCAACGTATTTATTAATATTTTATCTTAATTTTAAAATGGCTCCTCTAAGTGGATTTGCAAAACGTAAACTAAAACTTCAAAAAGAAGAACAAACAAAAAAATTGGCTGGGTCTGCCAAGTCTGCTGGTGTGAAACCAAATAGCTTGGTGCTCTCAGATACATTGCCTGCAGTACATACTGATGCTTATATTGGTAAGTAAGAACTGAAATAAAAAAGATTTGTTTTACACGTTTTATACAATGTTCTATAATTTTATTTTAAAATGTATATAGGTACCTATATATAGCATGTAGAGTTAGTTATAGTTATACGAGCAGTTATAGTTTTTGTTTTTTCCTGGAATGTAGTTAATAAAAATGAAGATTAATTTGTAAACGAATAATGCAATTAAGTGCATTAAACGTGAAACTAATTCTGAAACGTCTGAAACGGAAATTGAAATGGATGATTTTATTAATTCTAATGGTATTTTTATACATTTTTATTAATTGCATTTAACTTATGTAATCGTATAGTTTTAAGTTTACAAAGATTATTATTTTTAAATAACAACTCCTCATTTAAAAATACAATTTCAAAAAACCACTATATAAAAAGTAGTATGACTTAAAAAAACTAAATATTTTATAATTACTTAGAAAAGACTTAAAATAGGTACTATAATTAAATATTTATACAGTATTTATTTTAAATATATTAAATAGAAGATCATTTTAAATAAAGATATTAAAAATTTTATGAGTAATTGAATCATTTTTAGAAAAGTATTTGTTTAATGATTAAAAATAACCAATGAACCTATATTATTATTATTCTATAAATTTAACATTTTTTTTTTTTTTTTTTTTAATATTTGAATATAAGAGTTGGATTTAAAAGAATTAAAGTTTTCAATGAATAAAAGATATTTTAAAAATTAAACAAAATTAAATAAAAATATTGTATCGGTTTAAATTGTTTTTTTTTTTGCAATGTGATGTAACCGTTGTATGATTACAACATTACACATTTTCTTAAAAAAACTATAAAGAAATAAAATATAATTTTGTTCGACCATAACTTATGGTGGAAATTAGCTGTTCAAATAAAAATATTCTAAATATTATTTTACTATAATACTCCCATTTTTATTATTTATTTATTTATAAGAGTATTAAATTGTTGATTCGTTTTCAAATACAGATTTTATCAATACGAGCAGTAACGATTTTGACAGTAGTGACGAATCAGAAAAATGTGAAATTGAAAGTAATTCTACAACTAATGAAGTAATATCAACTCCTAATCCTACTTATAACTCGATTCATAAAGTAATATCTGGACCAGGAGATCTTTCTCAGACATTGGAAAATGGACCAAAGCAACCTAAATTGGTATGTTTCCCCAAAACAAAGTATAGTAATTGGATTGAGTATAGTATCATCAACGACTCTATTTTTTGTTTTCTGTGTTGATTTTTTTTAAAGAATAGTAGAGAAAAATCCATTTTTGTGAATAAAGGTTACAATAACTGGAAAAATGCATTGGATAGTAATAGTGGTTTAAAAAAACACCATGTGAGTAATTATCATAAAACTTCCCATGCAATGTGGACATCTTATTTAGATATGAAAAAAGCAGGTAATGTTTCTGTGGCCTCTCTAATAAATGATGGACATCTGAATCTAGTAAAAGAAAACCGTAACTTCATTAAGTCAATAGGAAGGGTTTTGTTGTATACAGCAGTACAAGGAAGAGCTCAAAGAGGTGATAATGAAGGAGAAAGCAACCTCAATCGTGGACATTTTGTAAAACTTTTAAACCTTATGGAAAATTTTAATAATGAATTTAAATCAAAAAGATCATTACCAAATAACACCAAGTACACCAGTCCACAGATTCAAAATGAAATGTTGTCAATTTTTAATGATATGATTCAAGCCATAATAAGTGATGAGCTACAAAAGTCTCAATATTTTTCTATTATAGTAGATGAAACAAAAGACAAGCGAAATAAAGCAGATATCAGTAGTAATAAAATACTTCTTGAATGGTGTAATTTATGAACGTTTTATGGGTTACCGAGTAGCTGAGTCATTATGTGCTAAATCTCTTGTATATATTAAAGAAATAATTCCCAATAGTAATATTGATATTATAAAATGTGTTTCACATACTTATGATGGGGTCACTGTATGTGTGGAAGGTTGAATGGGGTTCAAGCATTGTTTCGTGAAGAAGTACCTCAAGTCATTTATATGCACTGTTATAACCAAAGACTTAATCTCATTATATCTGATGTTTGTAAAAATGTTTTTTGGCATAGTGAAGAATTTATATATATATTTGTATCCGGTTCTTCTGTACATGCAAAATTTGTTAAAATTCAAAAAGATATGGATTTTTTATTACACTTATTAGTTGTTGGCATAATGATAAACTATGGTATTATAAGGTTATATACTTATATATTTATAGTAATGATATTCTAAAAACTACCTTTTTATAATATAAAAAGGTAGGTGGCCTATCTAACATTGGCCCACCTAGTGAATATTTTCTAAGTACGTGCCTGTCAATCCAGGAAGTGATATGCTCCTAACCTCCCTCCAAATATTTCTCATCTCAGATTATTTAATAGTAGATAGGGAATTCAATAATCATAATAATATACTCTATTCACAATTTTAAAATAATAATAGTGCTGGACAGCGAATTGTGCACATGGGTGTAGTTTCACTACACAGCAGGTACACCGAAGGTAGACTTGGTAAGGGGGATGGAAATTTGTGGCTTGACGAAAACTAGTCACTGCGCAGTACGGTTCTTATACTGAATAAAGTATAATAGTATATTATTTATTTTAGTATAATTATTTACTTTTTTTGATATCTATAGGTATTGTTCATTTATATATATATATATATATATATGTACTAAATACTAATACTAATTATGTTTTTATTACACATCTAAAAGCAAACACATTTAAATTTTAATTACCTTAATTGAGGTTTTAAATTGTGTAACTTTATTAAAACATTTTTATGAGGAAATTAAAAAATCTTATTGTAAGCATAGGTCGACGTAGAACAGTATCTACCTACACTTCCCAAATTCAAAATGTTATAATAATATTAGTAATACAGTCATTAGGTTTGTCCAATAAATAGGGCTTTAAATAATTTGGACTAGTATACTTTAGAATACTTTTGAACCGGATGTAGGCGGCTCTAGGAATATCAGGATCACACTTTCGCACAACTCTATATGTCAAATTGAGATTTACATAGTTAAATAAACAACGTTTAACATAAATTCCATGCCATCAAATTCAACGAATCTCGGAGATAATCGTAAGTGGTTTTGAAAACAAACTATATACAACGGCTATCTTCCTCAATGTAACGCAAGCCTTCGACAAAGTATGGCACAACAGACTTGAACAAAAATTGAATTCTCTAGCTCTTCCCAAATATTTATTAAAAACCATAATGTCTTTCATATCTGATTGAACATTCCAAGTTAGAATTGGAACACAACTTTCTCAACCTCAAAAAATACAAGCAGGAGTCCTCCAAGGCTCAGTACTAGGTCCATCTTTATTCAACATCTACTGCCATGATATACCAACTACTCCAAACTCACAGCTGGCAATGTTTGCGGATGATACAACAATTTTAACCCAAAGTAACTCCCTAGAATCTTCAATTCAAAATCTTCAAACAGCTCTAAATACAGTGACCTCCTGGTTCAAAACATGGAAACTAAACCTCAATCCAACAAAAAGCGCAGCAAAAATATTTTCTTTAAAACGTTACAAAGATCCCCAACTCGTTTACATTGATAATCAACCAATATAATGGAACAAGAAAGATGACTCCATCAAGTACCTTAGTGTATTCTTAGACGAAAAACTAACATGGAAAATTCATATAAACAAAAAACTCACCCAAGGCTATACAAGAATGAACATCCTTTATCCTCTAGTTAACTCCAAATCAACCCTCCAAATGAAATCGTCCATCCTACTATACACCTCAATAATCCGGCCATTAGTCACTTATGCCTGCCCAACATGGGCGGCAGCTTCCTCTACAAAAATTAAAAAAATCTAAATTCTTCAAAACAAATTTCTTAGAATTTGTCTCAAAGCCCCATGGTTTATGAGAAACAAGCAAATTCATAACGACACAGGAACCCCTCTCTTCTCCAAAACTGGATAAAAATACAATTCAAAAACTTCCACGCAAATCTCAAGACATCCGATGGCGCACGCTTCTACAACCTGGGAACAAAAACTAAAAATCGCCGTCTAAAACCACGACTACCCCAAGATGTTCTATCACAATCAAGCGAAGACGAAGACCAAATTTAATTTAACTTGAATTTAATTTACCACTAAATATAAATATTAACTAACATTTACATGAATACTCACATCACTAATTCACTAACAAACAACATTAACAATTTTAGTATTTCGTAATTTGTCATAAAATATAAAACTGTTAACAAACTTGTAATATGCTGAAACATTTTAATTTTTAATAAATAAAAAAAAACATAAATTAAAACGATAATAGAATATAATTATATCAAATAAAATGTGCAAAATAATTAATAAATAATTTCTGGCCGTTCATTTTGACTACACGTCTGCACGTTATGAAACACGAATAACTAACAAACTGTATTGATGAGAATGACAAATAATATGAAGTATTTATAGTACCTATAATTTATGTAGTATCTTATATGGTTTTGATTTGATTTTCGTCTATTATTCATATCAACTATCTCGAATTCTACTCTGTATACTTATCTCTTACAGTCTCGCGCACTTACTCCCGTAGTCTTGTCTTAACCTGTATGACAGTCTAATAGTTTTTACAATTTACTTTTTAGTCTTAACCGTTAATATTACCCAATCCTAATTTATAATGTCATTGATAATATTTATGGTGGTAATTATATTTATTAATTTATTATTATAATCAAAACTATTCTACAAATCGAGAAAATAAAATATTTCTAAACAAATGTTAAAATAATGAATTTGAGCTATAATAATATCAATCGGAAAACATAATATTAAAATTAAATGTATATATAAAAACTTAAAATTTATTATGTCTTGGATTTTTGTGGTTGCTAATTTTTAGTTTAGGGATGCTTAAGTTGCACCTTCTATTTTCGCTTATGTTTAATACCTACTACAATAGAATATATAAATGCTACAAATCATTTACCTACTTATTAGTTATTCCACTATTATAAAGAAATATAAAAAAATATCGTCGAAACCTATTTAACTATGACCCTATTTTATGAGGTGATTTACTCCTGATATCAGAATAGCATCTATACTCTATAATACCCATACTACCTGCACTAAAATCATTAAAGAAAATTAATAATAAATAAATGTATAATACAAAAATTAACCTATTTACAATGAAGACTATTTGTAATTAATATCCCTATTAATTTAAATTATTCACAGGTTAAAAGTATTTAGGTATATAGTATCTAACTAAGTAGCTAATAGGTTTGCATGATGGCGCGAATATACAAAATTCTTTAATGAATAAGTATTATAAATTAAAATTTTTGTATATATATTAATATTTTTTTTTAACTAATATAACGAAAATACCATTTTATGCGATAAATAAGTTAGGATTAATTACATATTTATGTGTACTTAAAGTACAATATATTGCATTTATTTTTAATAAAACTTAATTATAATAATGTAATGTTTATAAATACATAAAAATACTTTAAGACTATTAAAACTATTTGTCCATGTAAGTATTACTTATAAATAATGTTTGTTGGCATTTTTAAATTAATAAATGGGATAGGTACCTTAACGACCACTCATTATTTAAATTAAAAATTATTATTAATTGGTATTATAGGACAATGATAGCAACAATAGTACACACATTCAATAGTTTAATGGCAAAATAATTATCTACAACATTTGCGTATACAAAAATAAATTATTACCAAATTGAGTACACATATTCTCCTTGACACTCTGCAATAAGTATTCATAATAGCTTCATTTTTCAATCACTATACATAATAAGTGGCTCACACATAAATTTTAATTTGGCTCACGAAAATTGAATATTTTTTTTGTTGATATATATATACTATATAAAGTTGCTCCAACGGTTACAGAAATAAAACAATATTTACAATATATATATATATATATTGTAATTTTGAATTGTTATATTATATATATATATATTATAAACTATAAAAAAATAGTGTGTGTGTGTGTGTGTACTTATATATACCTAATCAAAAACTACTAGACTGATTTTGACGAAAATTTCAAATTGTATCAAGAGATATCAGAAATGTAGTGGAGTAGTTTGAACCACGTTCACAAAGCGAGGTACACCGATGCCAGTTTGCCCTGTGAACCAAGTTCACTATAACTTAGATACACCATGCACCTTATAGCGTCGTATTTTATGACGGGTAAAGTCGGGTTATATTGTTAGTATAAATATAAAATCATTTCTGGGAAAATTTAAAAATTTTTTTTTACCAATTTGTCCGTGAACTAAGTTCACTATAACTAAGATACACCATGTATCTATATGGCGTCATCTACATGCATCGATATGATTTTTTCACGGGCAAAGTTGAGTTATTCAGCTAGTATAACTATAAAATAATTTCTAGGAACAATTAAAAAAGTTTTTTTATGCATTGGTATTACAATTTACTCATTTTCATGTTGCTATTTGTTTAGAAGAATATAGATATTTAGTTTGCAGATAAAATAGGTTTGAAAAATTATATTTTTGTTTACTGTATATCATTTTCGGAAACAGAAATTAAATTTATTATAATTTGTAGGTACCTATAAGACATCAATTATATGTAAAATATTTACAAATTACGTATAAAATACCATATTTTTAAAAATTAAAAAAAGATATACGTTTATTATTTTGCATAGGTAATCACAATAAATTAACATATGGTTTTATTAAAATAATATAAACAAAAAAAAAATCAGTTTCTAAACCTACTTATAGTTTTAACTATAACTGATTTATGAATATAAAAAGAACTATAACATTACGTGAATGAGTGGAAAAATGTTCCCTAAAATCTCACCTAAAATGATGTGCCACGGTATTTTTACATTTTTAGCATCAACGATCGAGCTCTACAATTTGATGTCGAAAATGACAAAAATGATTTTAGGTTAGAATAATTGTTTGTACATTAACACTTAACATGATATAATTAATTTGTATATAGTAATTTGATTAGATAATAGGAGTGTAAAATTTAAAAAAAATCGAAAACTGAGGAATTTTTCTTTTTCCGTGCCTAATGTAGGTTATATATAGGTTATATAGGCAAAGGCTTTATTTATTGTACTATTTTTTGAAATACTTAGGACTATACGCCTAGGCGTAACTATACTTTAAAGTTAAAGGGACTTCAGTCCTAGCATAATTAAAAGAAGTAAAAATGTGGGGGGGGGCTCTTTAAATATAAATCGTAACTCTTTATTTTCATATAATAACAGTAGTCAGTAAATATAAAATATACACAATAAGTAATATGAAATATAATAAAATAATTATGAAGATTACAAATCTATACGTTTATTTTTCAATGCAAATTAATTTAAAATATTTTTTGACTTGATAATATTCGAAATATTTCTTTCAATATGTAAAATGGACATATCTGTAATCTATCCTGGTTTATATTAGATCTGATTCATGTTTTTATTCTCTGCATGAAAGAGAAAGAACGCTCACAAGAAGCTGAGCTAATGGGCAAGAGTTAAAGCAACTTGTATGAGTTTATATAAATTGACAAAAACGTTCTGGTCTATTTTTTGTAACACATCAATAAGTGAAAATTCAGAATTTTGAATACTATTTTTAATTACAGTCATTTTAGTTTCTAAAAATTCAATATTAATATCCAACAATTTTTAAATATAAAATTAAAAATCGAGTAGATGTATTTTCTTAAAATAATATGTGAATATATGCATATTTTAATTTTCAAATTTGTATAATTTTAAATAGATACCTCATAATGTCATATGAATAATAAACTTTCTTTAAACTGTAATTTAAAAAAATTTTCAATAGATATTACTATATTTAAGCTTTAAGATGAAAATCTAGTTTTCATGCTGTTAATTGCGTCAAGAATTCTATAAAATGCATTAATTTTCAAGTTATCTTAAGCTGCTGATATATTTAAAGAAGTTATCAAATTCTGAGTATTCATTCCCAGTTGTAGTAGAGGTACAATAATCTTTTAAAAATATAGTTTCTTTTCTTTTACACTTAAGACTTAGAGCCTTAAATAAAATACATAATAATATACCAATCTAACATCAAACTTACTACATAATAAACATCATGTTTAAGTTAATAACATTTTAAGAATAATAATTAATTTAATTAAAAAAAGTAGGCACCTCTAGAAGGTGTTTTAATAGATATATTATGTTTTTTCAGTAAAATTTGTTATTTTAGACCACATTTCAGAAAACTTCTATAATTCTATAATTTTCAAATGTTTTAATAACTCCAAAAACAATATTAGCTGCTTCACCTAATGTGGAAGTTTTTTTGTAATTAGCTACTCAGATTATTTATAACTTTAAGTACATCTTGAAGTATAATTAAATAAATTATAAATGATCTTTTTTGAATAAAACTTAATAAGTTTAGAAAAATTAAATTTTCCTATGAAGTAGTAAGTAGTAAATTATTATTATTATTATTAAATCAAAAATATTATTAATAACGAACCTATAGCCTGAGCTACATATCTTTATTTAAATCAATTTCATAATTTAAAACTTCTGTAATTACTTCAAAATTGTATAAACTCCATCACAATTTTGCATTCTATATACCCAATGTGTATCACTTATGGACATTAATATGGTGGCTTTATATTAAGTTTACATTGCATTTCTTCAATTTAAAATTAGTTGATGACCGGGGAAAATGTATATATAATGCTTCAATCAAATTGAAAAATTATTTTGCTTCCTTAAAAAGTGAAGTACATTTTAAAGTATAGTTTATAAATTGAAAATACAATAAAATCATATTATTAGGTACCTTGATACTTTTACACATGTCTATGACAACTGAATTAATTCTATGAGCTATGCAATGAACATAGATGGCATTTGGATAATATTCTTTTAATTTAGTTTGTACTACTGCTCTTTTACTGAATTATTTTACTGGATAATTTTGTTTCAAAATGCATATAAAAAATAAAACTGATTGTTACCTGGCATCATCAGACATGATTAAAAAAATCCAGTTTCCTTGATTTCAGAAAATATTGTATCTTTGACATTTTGAGAACATAAGGCTATAATTTTGTTTTAAATTTTAGGACTGTTATAGCTTATTGAATTACTAAATATTCGATTAAATTCAGAATCACAATTACAAAAAAATGAACACATTTCTTGGAAATTTTCTAAAATTGGTGTGTAATAATAAATTTTATGATTTTATTTCTTAATTTTTTTTAAATATGTTACTTGTGGTACTTAAATTCGTTATTTTTAATAGCCCCCTCCCTGTCACTCCAAAAGTAAACTCTGAATACGCCCCTACGGCCTGCATGTTAGAAAAACTACAATAAAACTATATAAGATAATAGTTTTTATGAAAATGTAAAAAGTATATTTTATATATCTTAATGTTATAACTTGTAGTACCGAAATTCATTGAAAGACGTATTTGTTATGTACGATAACGTCAAGTGATTGCTGACGTAGCTACTAAATTAGTACATTAAATGTAGAATACAAGGCAATGATAAATAAAAATTACGCCTTACAAAACCTTATTAATTATTTAGAAGTTAAATTTTATTTGAGTTTATTGTTAAATGTTAATATTATTATCAATTTCGTCCACAAAAGAAATACGCGGAACTAATTTTTATATCGAATGTAGGAAAAATAACTTAAATCAGTTAATATGTAGATAAAAATTAATTAAATATTAAATGGTTTATAAAAACTAAAAAAAAATATTCAACTGTATTAAAATTATAGAGCAAGTAACATATTATAATTAGTGATTGCTGATTTCTGATAGTAACGTTCAGTATTGGTTTTAAATATTTTATTACTTTAAATACTTAATATATTAAATAATAATTATAATATTGTATAAAAATAAAAGACCTTCAAACTTTAGTAACTCATAAACAATCATAATATTATAAAGTAAATTTTGTTTAAATAATTAATAATGAATAATATCATAGTTGTATTTTATACAAAAAGCAGATAAAAATAGACCTATGATGTGACGTATATTGTTATACCTAACTTATAAATAACCATATAGCTTTGTTTGTTCTTGGCAGAGATTAAATAGTTTATAGTGAATAATGTTGTTTAAATTAAATTAAAGCAATAATTAGTGTCGTAACCAAAATCCAAAAGGCATTGAAGACAAGTAGTTTTTTAAGTGTTTACCCCTAAACCTCAGTCGTGCCCACTGCCATATTAATGTATACATTGTGCACGCTTCTAGAGTAGTGCCATTACGTACATTATAAACACTAAACCATACACATATAAATCACAATAAAATATAATTGAAGATGTAATTGTATATACCTCTTTTTCGTAGTTATTAAATATTTAATTTATTTAACCTGGTCAACATTGGGTCATCTACAAAACTTCACCCTTTCGTAACAATTACAATAAGCAATGACAGACAAATTTAAATAGCCTATGGGTATAAATAACAATCGTATTACAAGAAAAACAAATATTTGATTAGTAGTCGCTATGACTTGGGCAATATTTTGATTTCTTATTTCCTTATCACCTTCGTGTTAACCTAACCTAACCTAACCTAACCACCTCCTGCACAGCTACATCGATCATAATACAGAGGCATTCGGAGCTGAATTGGGCCTACCGATAGGATGGCATGGCTGGCAATGAGCCACGGACCCATGACTCTAAAAAGCCTATCAAAAAATGTCATTAATCCAAAAATATAAAAATTACTGAGCTTTAAAAAACATTATTTTTTTGTAAAATTAAATTGTTTTAAAATAAAATAAACTTACTATTTAGAATAATGACTAATGCACACTTATATTTAATAAATTATTTTATCTGTTAGCAATGTAAGCTCGTCGACATTGGCGATATTAATATATTATTATATAAAAGCTATATAGATGAGTGAAATAAAGTTGTAGAGATTAAATAACAAATTTAAAATTAATTAATTTAATTTGAATTTTAATTTTTCAATGTAAAATTTTACAAATAAACCTAGCTTTAAAAACTCTTCAGTCAAAATAAGTCAAACAACACATCCAATCTTAGTATTACTTTCAATCCAAAAAGAAATAGGAGAAAATAATTTGTAAGTTTGCTGAAGCAAAAGCAAGAAAGAAAAAACTTTAATTAACTAGCTGGACATTGTTTTAAATATGAATTAAATATTAAAAAAAATTTTAATGTCTTGTTTATATCATTTAAACCAAAAAAAAAAAAAAAATATTTAATAAAAAGTGACCATAAAAAATAATTGTTTACTAAACATTTTTTTTTTAAATTACTTATAACCTATTAGTAGGAGTGATCTAAAGATTAATTTTGTGAAAGGATCTCCTCTACCCCTTCCTTCAAATTTGTGAAACTAAGGGTCCTCTTGATTATTTTACCATAGGTATTAAAAGTTCTAGTTACGCCACTGCGCTGAATAGTGAATACGTGGAAATTTTTGGGCTCAAGCAACTATTCAGAAAAGGAAATCATCTTTTCCTACAAAACCGTGAATGTACAAAATGTTTAACTTTTATTTTCCTGGATATTCACTTAACTTTTCAAAACCTTGCATCTATCATAGCAGTATAGCACTGACATAACCATATAGATAATTGCAATTACATCACCAAGGTTTCCATATTCCTATTTTTAAATTTAATTACACAGACATGAGACAACGGTAATAGTATTCCATAGACCATAACTAAGCTATATGAGGGTGCCCTTAAGTGCTATCATACTTGAATCTTATTTATTTTAGTTACTATTTTTACGGTATCGGGTAAAAAATACCCGACGAACACCCTATAAGACATAGAGACTAGTAGGATACAAATAAAGTCTGCGCACTATTACAAATTACGATAACCTAAATGTTTATATATCCTAATTGTAATCACTGTAATATTATGTCTATACTACACATTATTACCGTTCGTCGATAATAATTCTTGACTACCTATATACATGTCTAGATATATACTACATATAAATACATAATACGTCATATCGATGATCCATTTTTTTCTCCGTTTATCGTAATACATACCCATAACATAACAAATTTACATTTCATTAAATCAACATAATCATTGGTATCTAAGTTAATATTGGAATTTTCAAACTATATCAATTATTGAATTAAAAATATAATACTATATTTGTAATATTGTTGAATTTTTTTTTTTTTTTAATACCAAAATAAGATTAAGGATCAATGGACCATATTAGGTATTTTTAATTATTTAGATTTTTATTCCATTTAAGGAGTATCTTATTAAATACTGCATCCAACATTGCGTCGAATTTATGTAAAGCCGTTTTCAAATACTATTTTATCTTAGTTCTTCGTACATTTTAATAACTAAGAAACCTCAGAATAATCGTTCAATTTTTGGTTTAGATTAAGCGCGCACTCAGGATTCTTTTTGGGGGCTTACAAATTTTCCTAAGCCCCTCTGGGTATGCCACTGATTTAGATGCATCAACATTTTAAAAAAAAAGGTGCCAGTAGGTACAGTAGGTATCTAAAGGAGTTATTGTAATGGATGTGTTAAATTTGAATTCAATTATAATATAAAATCATTGTGTACGAAAACGATTCTGAGCGAAGACGATCTGTCAACCTATATAACTATGTGTATTTTAAGATATTATTACTATTAATAATACAGTAGACTGAATTAATTTTTGCAGAAAAAATTGCATTTATAAACATCATTGTGTGTATAAAATATAATAATATATTTTAAATGTTTTAAATACCTACTCATAAATAATATTTTTAAATTACCTATAACAAAATAACTAAATTGTCATTCATTGTTTAAATACCTATATAATTTCGTCTAAATTTGAGCTTAAAATATCCATAAAAAATTGTGTTTATACATTTTTTAGACTTTTTGTTCAATTCATAGCTATAAAATTGAAGAACATTTTATACATTTTTAACTAGATACTGATAATTTGCAAATTTTTGAGATTTTGATGAATTTTGTTAAAATGTAAAACTTTAAAAATATAAAAAAAATCGTGCCTTTGTATCTTTAGAATTTTTTAACTGCTATAATAACAACTTATGAGGAACCTTGTAATAAATTTTCAAATTTTTGACCGAGCAAAAAAATATTTATCTACAATAAAAAAAATTTAAACTTTGTTGTACATATAAATAACTTAAAAAGAGTTTAAATATATTGAACATTTTATGGTGTATATAAATTGCTAATATAAACATTCGGCGAAAACGTCAAGTATTAACGGTTATTGTTTTTTTTTTTATGTTAAATTAAAAGACAAAATCTATTTTGACAAACAATGGTTTTCCGTAAAAAATTTAGGCTTTTTCTTAATTTTTTTTTTTTTTTTGTTATCCTCACCTTTTGAAAATTATTGGGAATTATTAACTTTATTCCACCCCCCCCCCCACCGACAAAAAAAGAATACCGATTATATATAAATTTATTATACTATTAGAAAGATGCTGATGAAAAAAACCGAAGCATTTTTACTATCCCAAAAGATGACGCACAAAAAAAAACACATACCCTTGTAAAATTAATACACTTATTGCTCCGCTCAAAATCCAAAATTATCTGCCTAATAAATTACAAAAAAAAGGTTTGTTCTCATTTGAAAAGGGAGTTTGTAAAATTCTAAAAATCATAATTTGAATTAATTCAATAAATTAAAGACGAAAATGAGAATGAGCATGCATGGTGAATCACACTGTATATAATATATTTTATTATCTTACAAATATATAAATATCAAAATTTATGATTTAGATTAAGTAAAAGTGGTATATTGATGTATATGCGTATTTCAGTATAAACACGTATATGTTCTTACACCTATTAGAATTTTCAGTAACTATATATGACAGTGTTAAAATATTCTATAATTATTTCTAATTTTTAATTCTCAGATGGTATTTATTATTTTGATAATCACCCGATATCTACTATTAGATGATTATCATAAAATATTATAAGAATCAATGACCTTTTATCTATTATATACCGTTTAGGAGTATATTACTGAATTATTTTCTTAATGGATATATTCTATTTTATGTATTTTTTCTATTTTTAAGTTACAAAAATTCTCAATTTTTAAGTGTCATCACTGGGTGGCTGCTTTTATCAAACTTCTTTATTTATTCTTGTATTTCAGCTAATACTCTTATTGTACCCATGAGGTACAGATTGTGAAGAAAAAAAAAAGTTACAAAAATTAGAAAATGTCATCAGTACTCGGTGTAACTCTTTTTTTCGAGTTTTCCATGATTTTTGTTTGAATAAGTATAACAATTTATAAAAAATATTCAAAAAAGACTATGTTCGAAAGTAATAAGTATTTGTAATATTGAAAATCATATAAGGGCTGCAATAAAATAATTATTTTGAGCAAATCCAGACATTTTTTTTTTTTGATTTAATGATAAGGTTTTTACTATTTTTACCTATCCCCTTGAAAAAGACGTATATATACAGGAATATTTTTAACAATTTATCACTGGGTAAATACTGTTTATCAAAATGAAAATTCCCATTTTTTAATGCAAATTAGCAGCAGATGATTTTTTTGAAGATGTTTTAAATCAAAATACTAATAATGAGTATATTTTCTGAGTTATTAAAATGTTTATACTAAAGATAATAATTCTTAAAATTGGTTTTACAAAAATATAAACTAGATGTTATGTAATATGTGGTACAAAGAATCTCAAGTATACGAAATATGGTCTTCAAGTGTATTGAATACATAAATTCCAAAAATCAGAATTTGAATATATATATATATATTCTTAGAATAAAAATAAGGCAATCATGTTTAAAAAATCACCTTGTATATACAGATATTTTAAATATAATAGAATATTGTAGTACAACTACTTCGTAAAAAAAATAATTGATATATGTATAGACAAAGCTTAGCACTACATTTCATATTACAAAATACAATTGTATAATTATATACCTATATTAGATCAAATTATTCTAATATTGACTCAGAAGCAACTGCAACAGTATTGAACCTGTGATCAGTAAATGTGCTATGTAAACGAATATGATGGACTAAGTAGATAATAAATTTATCAAAGGAGTTTTCTAAAGCACACGGAATACCAGATAAGTAGTTCATAAATTAAAATATTAATCTAGGTATTATATATTATTTATATAACAGTTCTACTGTTTTGGTCATAATATTATATGAATAAATATATTTAGAATATAGTAGGAATTGTTATATTATAAATAGAATATTAATCTCATGCATTTAATGTCTAAATAACATAATATATTTTAATCTATACTTGTCAGATTTTGAATTTATTACGTGTGTACACCTTAATAATTTATTTTTTATCTGAAAAATTGTAATGAATAAAACACAAAATTAAAATAAATAAGTTTTTACCTTCCCCGTATAATATATTATTAATTATTACACAAATAGAATAACTCGATTTTTTGTAAGTCTATTATGTGAGAAACTTAGATAGGTACTTCAATTTCATACACGTTATCTGTGCTCTATCTACAGACAAACCGACTATTATAATATATATGACTATAGATTTATTTAGTCATAATAATGTAGACATCTGTGGTTCTATCATATAAATATATAATTGTTTGATAATCACAGAGATAGATAAATAATTAATATTCAGTAGGTATACGAAAGTCAATACGCCATAAATCACAATGTCATATAATACTCGTGTGTGGACAATATTGTATTATAGGTAAGCCATACTATACACAAAACAAACACTGCGACTACGCTAAATGTTTATCATACCGTGCTACAACATTGAATATTATACCTAAATACCTAATTAATATTAATAATTATTAGTTATTATGTTTATGGGGCATAATAATAATAATAATAATAATAATAATAATAATAATAAATAGGTGGTACCCATCACAAACAACAGTTGTTAGTACTTAAAATAATGCTGATAACACTCATAACAGGTAAATATAGCTATATATAGACCGACCACCGTAGATACCTATAAAATATAATATACTAATATTATAAATTTTTAACTATTATAACTTAGTACCTACTTAATAATAATTTTAACAATATAAATCAATAATAGGTAAAAGTCGTGGACCACCGTATTATGTAAAACGTACGTTACTATACCGTAATATGTCAATTTTGAAATGGTCGATTCTATATTATTACAACAGTATTAAAAATTATTACTTACATTTCGAGTCGTTCTCTGTGTGAAAAGTATTTGTGATTCTGTCACGAGCAACAGGCAGTTTAGTTCCGTGCACGAATATCACTTGAATACGTATATAGCTGCCACCTAATATATTCGAGAAAATAAAAATCATTAACGGTGGCTAAAAATCGATGGGTGCGAATGGAATGGGTTGACGAATTTAAAGGTAAACGAATGAGCTTTACTATAATTTTGTTCGCGGTCAACTGCTATTTTATGATATATTATAAAATAAATGTAAGCACCGATCACTTAACACACTATAATAGCAGGCGATTACGTAAAATAAAATAATATCGTGAATACAATTTTCTTTACATTAGTCATTTTCGATTGATATTTCGTCTAGAAACGAATGCGGAAAATACCGGAAAACGCGATGTGGAGATAAACCATGATGTTCTGACGTATTACGCTTCCACATCGATGACTGGCTAATGACGATATAGGCACCACGATAGTCGATAGGAATTGGTTTTCGACGAGCCGGGCCTGTAGGTAATGGATTATTTATTATATTCAATTTAAAACGATATGGTCGGCAAATTCACGGAAATACGGATTACAGAATCATATAGTTTGATCGATCCCATTTCAATCGATAATAATGTTAATGACACATAAATATAAATATAAATATATATATTATATTATATTATTGAATTATATTAAAGATATACCTGTGTTTCAACGATCGCGTGAATTGCTATACTTAAATGACCGTACAGAAATACCTGTGGCGCGATCGGAATTCGAATTTTTAAAATGATCGGAACTCAGAAGAAACGAACAATTTTGTTTTTCAACGTGCAACTAATATACCACATCAACAACAAATACTACATATATATATAACCGGTTAGTGGTTACCGTCGTCCCGTAATGGCGTTGGCGTATAGGTATAGAGCCCCGTCGGGCGCCGTTCGTACTGTCCGACGGAGATCAGTGGAGCCAACCCGACGGCCGCGGTCAAAAATCAAAATTCCTCAAAACGGGGGAGGTTGATAAGGGTATCGGCGTCGTTATCAAATCGGCAATCCCCGAATCCGACGATAACGACTGTACAATTAGTAACGACGACCGCCCGTCGCCCGACTCCCGACTTCCAGAGTCCCGGACTAGGCGCGGGACACCATGAACTTTGTGCCACTTCGGCCGGCTTGTCGACTTTTCGGCGCGTGACTCATGCGTCGTCGTCGCGGTATGAGTCACGGACAGACGGCGAAAAAAATGTCAATTCGCACGATTTTTCACGACTCCAGCAGAGACCTAGATAATTCGTCGCCAAAAACTATAAACAATCGTACCAAACATATTACTAAGGACAACGTTTGGCATAATATGATCGGACGTCGTTTTAAGTCTATACGTTATTGCACCGGACACGAATAATATGACGAAGGCAATGCATCTTCTATGAAGGAAGAATATCCTCGTTACCTTTAAACGCTCAAAATGCTTCAGTTACATCAAAATGGTTCGATAAATAATGGTGACACTGTAAGTACCTACATTACAGTATTCCAAATAAATAACAAAAATATGTATTAGGTACTACGTCTTTGACCATTGGCATTAGTCGTTTGTCCTCGAACCGACAAAACGCGTCCTTTTTTCTCGTATGAAAAATGTGAAGTCCTCGTCGTCTGACAACAAAATAAATTATAGTTAAAAAAAAAAATCCGAACATTTTAATGCAAAAATCATAAAAATATATATGTGAAACTTTCAAGAGTTATATAAATGAATAATAATAATAGTTCATAGGTACATTTTTACTTTGGCAATTATACAATCTATTATTAATATCATAAGTATACCTAATGTATATGGACATTTTCCAATTTCAGTGAGAAAATGTCCATAAACTGCTGGGGAAATATGCCCTACTACGATTAAATTGAGTTTGGAAAAAAACTATTTTTATGCAATTGTAAACAAAAAAAATTATCAAATTTTCGCATTTAAAAATATTATATAAGTACATATTAATTTATTGCAGAATTGTAAAATTAATTTTGTGTACCCATATTAGTAGCTATAAATCTTGATGCTAATGATATATACTTCTAGCTTGCAAAATAGTTTTGTTTAAATTTATAATTGGTATTTTTATTTTTAGAACTGTATTGCTCGAGCCATGTATGATAACATTGCTGAAGCACCTGATGAATTAGCATTTAGAAAAGATGACATATTAACAGTATTAGAACAAAATACAGCTGGTCTTGAAGGATGGTGGTTATGTTCATTAAGAGGCCGTCAAGTATGTTTTTATAAAATTTACTATGATATTATGTTTTGTATTTCATTATTTATTTATTTTTTTGTTTTTTAGGGGATATGCCCTGGGAATCGTTTAAGACTAATACCAGGTGTGTATGAAGTGACTAAACCCCAAATTATATCAACTTATATCCAAGATCAAAATCATTTCAATCACGAAAGCAAGCATCAAAGCTGGCACGCAAATCTGAATACAGTAAATAAGAGATTTAAACCTTTTTTTAAAAACTGTCTATTCTTATTATTTTGCTTTATTTTATATTATGTAATTCTAAACAGGTGACATCACAGCAGAAATTGGGTGACCTCCTTACATATGATACTCCTCAAAAAACTGTTGATATTAATGGCTATAATATTCCACCTACTAATCATAGTAAATAATCTTTTTTTTTTTATTTTAACCATAATTTTATGAAAACCAATATTTGCAACATACTAGTTTCAAAATTATCTCAACATTTTTTTTTTTATGATTAGCATTAGATCGTCTAACAAGTGATTTTACAAAACGACCTCTCAGTATTGGAAGCAGTAGCGGTTGCTGTAGTGATAGCTATGATCCTCTTCCAAACCAACATCCCTTTGTTTCAAAAGAAAGCTATGATGTACCAAGACCACTGAATACACAAGTCACTCCAAGTAGTTCAATCAGCTCATTATCAACTGGTGGTATTTGTAGTAGTACAAGCGAAAGTGAATCTAATCGGTCTAGTAGTATTGGACTTGATTATGACGTTCCTAGAAACCGAACATTAGTTTCTTTGCCAACTGAATTTCAGAATTTAACTATTAGTAATCAGGTATGGACATATTGTAAGGAATAAATATTTTCTTTGTTTTAAAAAAAATAATTCCTTTGAAAATAGGACTACGATGTTCCATCAAATAGTTTACAGCCCAAAGAATTATCTATAGACTTGAATTTTGCACTGGAATGCTTAGATAAATTAACATCAGAAGTATCTTCTAATACTACTCAGCTATTAAATTATGCTGGACCAAATTGGAGGAGTCTGAAAAATTTGGAAGCCAATCTTCTTGATATCAAAATTATATCTTTACAACTTAAAAATAGTTTACACCAATTTATTGCATTTTCAGAAGGATGTTTAGGAAATGCAGTAAATGCTCGTGATAAAGGTATGTTTATTAAAAAGAATATAATAACATATGTAATATAATACAATTATCATTGTTTTAGGGATCTCGACTAAACTTCATCCATTAGTATTTGATTTAATTAAAACTGATAAAATAATAAGTTATTCCACAAATGTTTTGGATTGCCTTGATTGGAATCCACATGTATTACACAGAGATTCAAATAATGAATGTGAATATTCTGAAGATGCCTTGGATAAGCTAATTACATGTGCCAAATTATTGACTGATGACATTCGTCAAATTACATCATTTATTAAGGTAATATTAGTAATATTTATACACATAATACATGTGTATACTATTCTCCAATATACCGATTTATGATAAGTAATCTAAAAACAATGTACCACCCATATCATAATCAAAGTTGGACACTTGAATTTTAAATTTATAATTGATTATTGAAGTAAATTTATGTATGGTTTCAATTAGTAATTGTATAACTTAAAGTTGTATGTTAAATCAATTTTTATTTTATTTATTATTTTAAACTAAAGCTTATCAGATTTACTTAGCGGAATATTTATTATTTTTCTTTATTCCATGTTTATTCATTATTGTTAGTAGAGATAAAAAAAAATAATGTGCCTTAGCTTTTTAATTCAATTTTATTTTATTGTTGTAGGGTAATTCAACATTATTGTTTAAAAAAAAACTTACCCATGCTAATGATGAAGATGATGACTATGAATACATAGGTGATGATAATGAAAAAAAACAGAGTATAAGTAATGCCCCCATTAAAAATGACAGTCCTACTGCACTTTCTACTAATGACAAAAAAGTAAGATAAAGAAGTATTTTTATTTTAATGCTAGTATGATATGAAATACACTACGATTTACCAAATATACTCACTCTCTTTTTCTTCTTTAATAATGCAATTAATCAAAATCTGATTTTTAGAATTTATAAATTCTTAAGATTTCTTACACAGTAGAAATTCCATTAACAGTCACCTCTAAAAAACGGTTATCATTATGTAACAGTCACTTTTTTTGATCCCTTTAAGTGTTGTGGGAAAAATTCATTAATATCTCTATTTAGCGGGAACTCTAAATAACGGTCAAAATATAAGATAAAATAATAGAAAATATATTTAAGAAATTTGAAGTGCATGATTCGCTAAAATTCTTTATTGTAGTTTATAGCTATCTTATCAAACTTTTATGATAATATTAGTTAATTTGCTCTTTTTACTGTTTAAAAAATTACATAATGGTTTTAAATTATTAAAAAAAGCAGAATTTATTTTAAATTCTAATATGCAACAACTTTTTAATTTTAAATTGTGCATATTGTAAATTACACTTTAATGTTGTACATGTCATAAATACATTTTTTAGTAAGTGCATATTATTGTGTATTTGTTTTTCTTATACACTTTATATAACAGTCATCTGGAAGTTGTAGTGCATTTCTGTTAACTACGGTCATCTCTAAATAGGTCATTATTTCCAGCCCCCTTTTTAATCATTATATGCATTACATGGAAGTTATACTGTAGTACTTAAGGATTTTTATGCAGGTATAAACTTCTATTTTTCAAATAAGAACCCCCCCCCCCTCTTCTTATATTCTGTAAATTATTTAGTGGATAATTTTTGTAAAAATGTTGATGTATCAAAATTAAAATTTGTATGAGCAGTTTTTGAGTTATTAACCTTTGTGTACTAAAGACAGTAGCACCGAATGAAATTGAAACTGGCAGTTCAAATAATTTGATTGGCCTACCCACGCCTTCAGACAAATGTCAAATGGGATTAACTAATTATATATTAATAATTTAAAGACATTCCTGTGTTAAGTAAACTTATAGCAGAAAGACTCTGAAGTATACTCTTTTATTTTACCCACCCATCCATTCTATTTGTGAGACAGATCATTTGAAGTACCTAAAGTACAAGTTAGGCGCCACTGATTAAGGATATGGGTTCAGAAGATATGGTAAGTTGAACATTTTAGTACCATATTAATAATATATTAACATTTAAAATTTTTAAAAATAATCTGTTGTATATAAATACTAGATCTAATATCTTACCCATTTTAGATTTTTGGAAAACCATTTTTAAGAATATTATTCTTAGTATATACATTTTAAATGAGAGACTACTCATTTAAATTCATAATTAGTTATGTATTCACATTTGAAAAACAAATTTTTATCACTACAGAAAACTCAAGAGGACACTATACTGCACATCTGGTCTCCGTCTTACAAATGTAAGACATAGCAAAAACTGTTTTACGCAGGAAAGTACCAAGAAGACTATAATCATAATAAAGAAACAAAATTTCCAACACATAAAAAAGAAAACTTAAGTTATGCAATATTGTTTTTTTTTTCAATATCGAAAATACAAAAAAAAGTTGTTCAAGTTTGAAAAACACAAAAATAAATCATTTTGAAACAATAATAACTTTTTTTGTAGTTTTGATATCGAAAAAATAACTATAATATTGCACAGTCAATGTTTTCCTTTTTATGTGGTGAAAATTTTGTGTCTTAGTTATGACTACAGATCCCACATAAAACAATTTTTGCTATGTTGTACATTTGTAAGACGGAGACAACACACGTGTGTGGCATCCTCTTAAGTAGTATGAAATATTTTAAGGATTTTATAATATGATCTTAAAGAATATTTAAAAGTTCCAAAAATCAGAATTTGAATAAATTTGTTATTAGTTGAAATAATGTGGGTGTGCATGCTTGGCGAAACACTTTATATACATAAACCTTGAAATTAAATTTGTTTTAGATATTTCATTTCTACAGTCATCAAATTGTTGGTCAATCTGATTTGTTAACTATTCACATTAACACGTTTTTAAAAATTGTTGAGGATAACCGACCACCACCAGTATTTGTTATGAAAGTCAAGTATATAATTTTAATTGCACATCAATTGGTTGTTGTTGGTGATACAATATGTCGAAATGTTCAAGAGTCAACTGTAAAGAGTCATGTGGAACAGTGTTCAAAAGCTTTATCTGCAGGTATTTCAACAGTAGTTCAAAAATCTAAAATAGCCACACAGTTATTTCCTAGTGTAACTGCTGTAAAAGAAATGGTAGACAGTGTTGTAGAAATATCACATATTGTGAATGATCTGAAAATATCTGTTTTAAAAATAAAATGAATCTCATGTGTGTCCGTATCTATTTGATATGTAGCTCATGGTGTCTTATGCTGAAATTTATAACAAATTGTCTACTATTGTACTTCATTTTAACCATATCAATAAAAATGAAAACAATAAGAGTATTACAATTAGATGGCTGTATTTATGATAAAATACATTTTTCTATGAAAATGTAATTTATAAATGCTGTGACAATATAAACTCAGTATACTTTACATTTTAGCAGTGACGTGCTAACTAACTTTGGTGCTCCAGAACAATAATATTTGGCTCTCCTATTCGACATACATATTTAATCCTTAAAAATCACTCACTGTGCTTTGGTGTTTCTAAATTTTGTGGCGCTCTAAGGCACTTACCCCATTTCTCCCTATCTTTATCATGGCCTTCAAATACTATGCAATATAAAAAAAATGTTAAAACTCATTGGTATTGAGATATTATTTAGTCACATTAGTTATGAGAATGTAGAGTGTAAATTATTTAACTTTGAAGTGGTTCTATAAAAAATTTATTTACTTACATTACAATTAACTTTTAAAAACTTGTTTCCATATTATAAAATATTATAAATGTTATGCTTGCATAGTGTAAACTAAACACTTAAAGATTTTTTTTTTAAATTCAATGGCAAACATTCTGAATATTGAGAATACTTAAATGATAAATTGACAATAATTAATTTATATATTAAAACTATTTGGCAGATGTTATATTGTTTATTTTTGAATTTTTTATGTCTATAAGTTTCATATGTTTAAATGTTATTATGAAAATAGTTTTAAACATCAATAAATTAAATTTATTTGGCCATTCAAAACAGTCTGCTCAAGTGATTTTTCTGTTAAAATATAAATATTCATTAAAAAAGTGGTAGTGAAGAATTCACAACCCATTGTGTGGTGTTGTTAGATAGTTTAATTGATTAACTTTATTACTAATAGATAATAATTGTATACAAAACCTAATAACAAAATCATTATTTTTCAACCCTTTACAACCTAAGGCAAGTGAATGAGTTTTAACTGGCCCTCCAAAAATGTACTATTCATATTATCTTGTTTATTATTTAATTTTTATTCATTGCGATTTCTTATGAAGTACTATATACATAATATTATAGTTCTACATTCAGTATCAAACATAACTATGACACATTTTTTAATGACTTTGGAAATATATTTCACTAAATTTAAATGTCTATTTACACTTCTCTAAACAACAGCATACCTTTACAATTGTTAAAAATTTGACTTATTTATTAATATATTCATTGCATTTATATAAAACTAAAAACTGTAAATGTGATTTTTAATGTTTTGGTCCACACAGTTTTTATTTTTACATTTTGGTAGATTTTTTGATGTAGGATTTAAATTTTTTTATAAATACATTTTTCCTTAAAATAGTTATTAATTATTTATTTTATACTAAAACAAATGAAACATGATATCTATGGTTTTAACTTTTTTTTTTAATTGGTTTTATTTATTTAATAATCTAGTCTATTTATAATTTATTTTAACCATGGTGTATTTATTATTTTTATAAACATTTATATTTTATTCTGTGATTTTAATTTGTTCCTACATATTTTTTGTGTATATATATTCATAAATGTTGTACACAATATGATAAAAAGAAAATGATAATTTAATGAATCTCATATTTTTTTTTAGATATATATTTTTATTATATTTAATTTGTCAATCCTCTATTGTTTAAATATAATTTAAGAAAACTTTTGATATTTGTATTATAATTTATAATTGCTATTTGGCTTTAAGTTGGATGATTTTGTAATACATATATCCATATAACCAAATTTGACATATATCCATAAATGATTAATCAATGGTGTGTTTTGATATATTTATAATATACTTATTAGTTATTACTATAGTGTACAACTTATATGATATTCTTATGAACAATAGAGTATTTATTTATTGTAACAAGGTTGTGCAATATTTTATAATTTTTATTTTAAATATTAGATTTACTGTGTTAACTGATAATTATTTAAGTTATATTTATAATCATTTAGTTTAACATGAAATGTTATTATTATTTAAAAATTATATCTTTTTATATTAGATATTTTATAATAATAATGTATGATAAGTAGGATATTTTTATTGGATCTTGGAAGTTAATAGAGTTAAATGTAATAAATAATAACTTATTAAACCATGTGAATAACCTATTAACATATTAATAATTTTTTTACTTTTATAATAAATCCAAAATTGTATTACTATTTACTTTTAATATTAGTTTTTTTTTCAATTTATTTGTACTGTAGAAATTAACTACTATGATGAGGATATGAAACTATTTAACATTCCATAAAACAAGTAATATTTTTAACCAATTTTATAAGTAAATATAAGTATATATTTAAAATATGGTACATATTTGAAAATGCATAAATTAAAATGTTATATACGAAATAATTTTGTTTTTTTATTTATTATCACTAATATTTAATTAAACAAAGGTACTGGCAAAATAATAAAATCAAATAAATAACATTTTTAAGTTTTATTTTAATCTATAGGCAAAGTTAAGTACTAAGAAAGAATTGTAATCTATATATTGAGATGAAAGTTGAATTGTTATCAAAAAACTATGTTTCAGTTTTGCATTTAATAATATACATCTATATTATATTACATAGGCCAATACTTCTTAATTAAAAACGATAAATGTTTTCTGATTTTCTGATTCATATTACTTGTAACAACTGATACAATATCAATTATTGTTTTATTATTTTAATATTTTTACCATTATCACATTAATTTAAAACCATTTATCATAAAATAAAATTACATTTTTACTTTACATAAGTATTATCTAATAAACGTTTGGACAGCCAGTAAAACAATATGTGTATCTAAAAAAAAAAAATGCAATATGAATTTTCCTTATAATACAATTGTTTTCTATCAATTAAAATACACAGGAATCTACATGGTTGAGATACTACTCAATAGTACATATTATTAATTGCTAAGTATCTGCTTTTATTTTAACTACAATTTCAAATTAATTCAAATTATAGTATTATACTTTTGAATTTATTGTATAATGGTATAAGATATTAAGTAACAGAAGTATTGTGTAATGTTTAATCTACAGTATTTAAAGAGGCAATTATTATAAACACAAAGAATAATTACATTATAAAATGTAGTATATAGATGATATACTACTACTTACTAGTAATACATTGTTTATTGTTGTGTCGTATACACCTTTATTAAATATATATTGTATTCACATACATTAAGACAGAACCTTACAAATTGGATTTTATTTAACCATCTAATAATTTATTTAAAAATAAAATTATAAGTAAGGTTTATTATTTTTGTATGAATAGAAATGTTAAGTAGCTGTATATATAATTGTGTAATACATCTAATAAACAATATATTATTCTTTTTATTTAATGATATTAATTTCAGTACATTTAATGTATTTAAGCACCATACGTCATGTACATTTTTAACATTTGCCAATAAAATATAAATATATTATATTCTGAGTTAAATTAAAAAAAAAATATCCAAACATATTGATATTAAAATTGTTGTTTTTAATATTATAAGAATAAAACATACAAATTATTTAGAATCAATTTCAATTTTTTTCATAGCATTAGATAAAGAGTCGCTACTTGGTATCTCATCATCAGCACATAACAATGTGAAGTGCGATAGATCTTTTTTCATTGCATATGCATCTTCGCCATCAGCATAATATTTTGGTTCAATCTCAGAAATAGTAAATTTCAATGTATTAGTATATAAATTCAATGCAGCTCTGTTGCTTTTTCGCACGTGCAAAGATACATATTTGGCCTGAAAACATTCTACCATTGCTCTAGCTGCTTGATCCATCAATTTTTGTGCAAGTCCCAATCGTCTATGTGATCGTTTGACAGCAAGTGATGTAATATGCCCATGAGGATTATCTTCACAATCTTCTTCCATTTTTGCCAAAACATAGCCCACAATGTTTCCTTTTTCATCCTCTCCCACATAACTTAATTGTGGCCACGATAAACCATGATAAAAGTAGTACTTCATTTGATAATTTTCAGGAAGACAGAGCAAATTACAGTGCTGCATATTCATTAAGTCATCTGGTTTAGCACAGCGAATATTCATATTTTGGCAGTTGAGTTACTTAAAGAGTCTTTTGAGTTTTATTAGAATTATTAACTTCAGGTGTTTGTTGAGAAATAAGTTCCCGGACTAATTTAAATTTTGACAAGTATAACTTCCAAACCAAACACCACCCTACAAAAGTAAAAACAAATATACACAATTAATAAAATGGGTAGGTGGGTAATTCAATTTTTCTTCTGTGATACTTAAATCTATATAAACTATACTGACTACAAAGTCTATTTACTAAGTGGCATATTTGAAAATATTTTTATTCGAAAGATATAAAACTACCTACTTATACAATTTATTTAATTATAAAATTATGATGCCACTCTAAGAACATTGTCTGTCTTTTAACATTGGTTTATTTCGTTCATTTAATTTTCAAGCAAAATATGACTATGCGTAATATCACAATTTTAAAATGTTCATATGTCACTTTAAAATTAAAATATAATATAAAAACAAATATTTATATTTTTAAGTTGGATTAAAATTCAATTTACTCTTAAATTAAAACTAACAACAAAAAATTGGAATTACTACACAGAAATTTGCCATATTTTATGTTTATAAAGACATTATAAGTAGAGCCAACATTTGTATGCATTTTTATGTTTTTATTGGTTGGTCAAAAAAAATAGCTAGTTTATACAAAAATTTGTTTCATAACCCAACTATGTTGTATACAACATTTTATTTTACATTTTCATTACATATTTTAATTTTGTACATTTTTGGAGCATATTTAATAAATTATGTGAAGATGTTTTTAAAAAAATAATGGATTTCATATTATTATAAAAATTTAAAATGTTAAGTATTATTCTGTGACGTTTCCACATTAAAATGTATTCCAGAAGATTTGACAAGCAACAATTTGTTACATTTTTAATACTCACCTATTACATCTGTTGATCCACATATTTTTATAAATCATTGGCAGTAAAATATATAAAATAAAATATTATAATTAATTATTGTTTTTTTTTTTATATAGCATATTTTTTTAATTTTTAGGGCATAACTATGTAGGTATATATTTATTTAATAGGTTTTAAAGGCATATAATTATGGCCTTAATTAAGAATAGTTGGAAAACGTAAAACAGAATATTAGTTTATACTTTTTTCAAATATTATGTATTTATTAAAATGTTATACTCGGAATATTTATTCTTATGATTTAATTCTTCATAAGGCGCCATATCCTACCCTATTCTATACAATCTATACTCAGCTGACCAACCGACATATACACATACCTCCGTTGTGGACTTCACAGACGATAAAATTATCTATTCATAAAACAAAGACCCAAATGTAGCTGCCCTCAATCTACAAAATCACTTAGACCTCATGTCATTATGATGCACTAAATGGAAAGTCAAAATCAACGACGAGAAATTTCATCACTTGACGTTCACTTTAAAAAAAGGCATAGTCCCATCAGTCTCATTAAACAACAAAAATATACCAAAGTCATCCAACACTGCTACTTAGGTCTAATTCTAGACCAACGTCTTACCTGGGCGCACCACATAAAAAACAAAAGAATCCTCCTAAACTCGAGGCGGAAATCCCTCTATTTCCTTCTTGGCAAACATTCAAATCTCTGCTTAAAAACAAAAATTCTACTTTACAAAACTCTCTTGATGCCAATTTGGACTTACGGCATACGACTTTGGGGAACAGCTAAAAAATCAAACACAAACAGCATACAAACCTTTCAATCTATAACTTTCCGCATCATGACAAATGCTCCACCCTATGTCTCAAATCATACTTTACACACAGACTTAAAAATAAACACAGTTGAAGAAACTGCTAAAATCCTCTACAAACGTCTTCGCAATCGTTTGGCGAACCACTCAAATCCTCTAATATCCGCACTTAACTCCGATACTATCCCAGGAAACCCATCTCGCAGACTAATGAGGAAATGGTGTAGAGATTTAAATACAAATTGATTAATCACAAATCAATTAGCTATCCTAAACTGATCAAGTTATAAAGTGTCACCATTGGGTGGCTGCTTTTTGTCACGTGTATCCAAGCTAACACATATTATATCCGCTTACTGACTTATTGTAATACATAATTACAGATTGTTTTGTTTCCAATAAAAATAAAAAAAAATTCTTCATAATTTTAAGAAATTTTATCTATAAGAACGTTAGTTATTCTGTATCGGTAAAATGTAATTTTTCTTACAATAATTCAGAAAACAAACTTGATATACATATTTAAATAATAGATAAATCTACTCAAATATAAAACTAATTTTGACCTTTTCTATCAAAATAAATAATTTAATTATTATGGTATCACAATACATGTATATATATATAAATATATTAAGTGTTGTAGTTAATTTTATTAAAATGGTTAAATAGTATACAAAATTATATTTTAAAGTTATTATTTTGCAATGTAAATATTTACATGTGTTTTTTTGGTTTTTACTAAACGTATAACATAAAACAAGCAACCCGATAATACAATAAAAGAAATACAACTACTTAAATGTTTGTGGCATTTTTTTATAGAATAGTTATAAAATATTGATTAAATCTAATTCTAATGCTATTGTGAATAATGTCATTGACTAAACGGGGTAGTCATGGTTAGTAGTGAAAATACAAAAGACAAAAGATTTTGACGGTGCTTACCTATGAGTATGAAAAAAATTACAACGATAAAAGATGCGGCTACTGAAGCTAAAACAAACAACCACTCCATAACATAATTCTATAAACTTCAGTAATTTATTTGATGTTCAGAAATGAAGATTGTACACTACTAAAATTAATAATTATTTTTGACGCAACTCGTTTTGATCAACGTTCATACCTTAGATAATGACATACCATTCCGTAATCCGTAATTTATATCAAATTCATATGTTCTTATCAAAAACGAACAGTCTGGTGAATGGTCATCATGGTCTAAATAGATCATTATTTTGATAGACTACCAGTGCCTCCACCACAGATATATTTAATATGTGTGTGCCTGATACTCAGAAATGTGCCATATATCTGGCGATACATATCCCATTTTACTATTATTAACTTTGGACGAATAATGGGGAATCGCATACTTTTGACACAATAATATATATATATCAAGCGTCAACAGCAGAAAGTGGCCTCGAGCGACCAGCGATTCTGAGAAAAGTACCTAATTATCTCGGGGCTATCAAACTGTTGCGACATTATGTATATTGTATACGATATTATATTAAATTATTTTTGCTTAAAGGGCGGCAGTTTAGATTGTCTAGCGTATGCCATGTAGAATGGGTGCGCTGGCAATATGTCTACACGCGAAGCCGCCGCGTCGGACGGCAATTTGGACTATCTGATTTATGCCACGAAGAACGGTTGTCCACGGGGCACAACGACATGCGAAGATGCTGCAATAGGCGGTAGTTCAAACTGCTTGGTATACGCCAGGGTGAATAACACAAATTCATAAATAATAATTAATATTTACACAGAACCATCACGGTGATACCATCATAATTTTAACTGTATATCGCATAATTATACGAATCAATTATAAATATACAATTATACATATTTTATAAGTTAAAAATATTTTTATAATAATAATAATTAATAGAAAAAAATTCAATTCAATAATAAAATTATTAAATTTTTTTATCAAAAAATACAATACTTGTATAAATAAATTTTCAAAGAGACATTTACGGAACACAATTATAGCCTTGAGATTAAAATATAAAAGGACCCATGACTTTCACGGGCCCCGGAGACGTGCCCCCCCTAGCCCCTCCCCTTAATCCGGGCTTGATGATGTTGATAGTTGACGAATAAAATACGGACAGAACGAAAATTAACATTAAATGTCATTACGACGAGAGCGATCAAAAAATCGGCAGTTGAAATAATTTTATCTGATCAAAATATAATCTAACACTATATAATATCCACAATAAGATAAAACTTACATTGCAAAAACGTATTAAAGCTGAATATGTTTGAAATAATTTAATATTCTCATCGATAAATAATTACATATTATGATAAAATTATATAACTTTACTAACATTTTTGAGCCAAACTATTATTTTTAAATTTTAAGTTTTACCGTCTTAAATAAACACGGTCTAATACCTATAAATTAAATAACAAATATTTAAGTTTGCATAATTAAGTAACAAGTTTAAAATATCCGAATAGTATTGGAATCCGGATATTAGTGACACCACTAGTTTAAATAGAATACTCTCCTCGACGCAAAGGCGTTCAACAACTCGGACTGTGTTTCATACTTAATTGACAACACGGGGGACATGGCTACAAGCAGCTTCATACTACTGTCAATATTTTAAAGAAATATACAAAATTTTACAACTTCTAGATTCGAACGATGTGGTTTCTATAGAGAATCTAAAATCATTAAAGTGACCGTTCTGTGGAAATGGACTTAACATTCATTCATGCAAATTAAGTTTTTTACTGACAACAATAACGCAACTCGAAAACCAAAAACTCTCGTTATATGAATCAATAGCGACAATGAAATCCGTCAAAAATAATAGGTAAAACACATTATTTGCGAGGCAGGCATTGTAATCAAAGAAAAATTAAAAATGTTTTAGAAAAAATCGTGGTTTTAATGGTTTAAAAAAAATATCAAGCATTTTAACTAATGAAGCAGTGTGAATGGAAGGATTACTAGCCCTTAACTGGTATCCTTATTTGTATTCACGCAACTGGTATTGTCGAGTCAAAAATGACCCGAAATTTGAACTACTTATAAGTTATTTAATTTTTTTTTTTCATTATTTTCTATGAAATGAAATGAATATTTTTAACTAATAAGACATTTTTTTTTCAAATATAAGTGTTTTATACAAATTTATTTTAATCTTGCAAATTTACATGATTATTTATAAATGTTTGAATAAATTATTTAAAAAAATATATTTACATTCAAATTTGAATTATCCATTGGTTTTTAGTTAAGTTTAGATACAATAACAACAAAATAAAATAAAATTTACAACTTAAAACATTTATTTCTAAAAAATTACAAACACTTATTGTACTTCTCTGGACGTTTTTTTATCTAACTAACTACAAACAAATTTAAAAGCTTAGGTATTAGTTTATTATTTAAGACTTGACTTTTTTGTATGAAATATATTTTAAATGTTACTCAAATATTAAACACTTAATTTGGTTAATTAATGAAATCCAAATAAAAAAATATATATATTTGTGGAAAGTTCCTTACATTATAAAATAAAAATGTTTAGTTACTCTGTATCCATACAATTAACACATTTCGATACTTGAACGCCGTGTGTTTTACAAACCGTTTTTTTGCATACAGAACAAATATTTGAATATTTCGTATCTTTAGAACTTGGGCACACGTAACACATTCGTCGTTTGTTTGGGTTAGAAGAATTTGCTTGAGTTGCTTCGTCAGTATTATCTCCTAGTATTCTTTTAATGATTTGTGGTATTTCTCTAGGTAGTCTTTCTTGTAATAGTCGTCGTTTCATATGAGGAATAATAAGCTCTTTTCCTATTATTATTCCAAACTTTCGACGCGGTATTGGTGAGTTTATATTTTTGCAATTATATAAAACACGTGCATTCACAGAAGCAATATCTAACGTGGCATAAAATATAGCGAATGGCCATCTTCGTGTACGTCGATGTGTTGAATAGACTGCACACTTTTGGTCCAAAGCGTCAACTCCTACTTTCATTTGGTTATAAAATTCAATAATTTCTGGTTTTGAATTGTCCGGATTTATTGTATTTGTATGGTGCATAGAAGATAAAAGCAACACGTATCTATTCTTTTTTGGAACAAACGATAATAATGTTATGTCTTTGGTAAATGCAAACTTAGTTGTATTTACTTCAGTTAGTTTGTTAGGAACAATTTGTGATGGTATATCTCTTTTATTTTTACGTAATGTTCCCACGTATGTTAGGCTATGTCGTTTTAATTCAGTTATTAGTTCTATGGAAGAAAACCAGTTATCCCCAGTTATATTTCTATTTGAATTGAAAATAGGTGTTACAAGTTCTAACACATTTAAAGTAGGTATTGCAAATTTTTTAGGATTTGGAACATTACTTTTTCCACAATAAATAAATGCATTATACAAATAGTGGTTTTTTGCGTCACATAAACACATTACTTTGAGTCCGTATTTATTTGGTTTGCTTTTCATATACATGCGAAATGAGCACCGCCCTCTAAAAGAAACCAGCATTTCATCAACTGTAGATATTACAATACAATATTATTATACGATAATATTCATCTCAAAATAACTATTATTTTCGTAATGGCAAAAGATAAGAAAAAACTACGTAACTGGTATCATCGGGTCTATTATGACCCGAAACCGCTATAAATAGCTTTTTTTAAACGAAACACGTAATAATTGTTGATAACGAAAGACGTAATATGTTGTTTGAAGTATTGTGATAAAATACAATGCATTCTACAGCGAAAAAAAGAGCGATTTATTGTAGAAAAGTTAAAAACAAAATGTCATGGGTCTTTTTTGACCCGACGATACCAGTTAAGGGCTAGAAGACTTAAATGGGAATCACTAGGCGCACTTTAAATATGCACTCATAACTTCATCGGAGATTGAAAGAAGTTTTTTCCGTTACAAAAAAATACTTTCAAACAATAGGCGTTCTTTGATATAGAAAATATCAAGAAAGTTCTGGTTGTTCAATACAATACATTTACAGGTATGACTGTTACAATAATCTATATATGTTTATTGAATTAAAAACAAATAAATATAATTTTTCAAATAACTTTCATTCTATATTTTTCTTTTTAGATTGAAAAAATTACAATCCATCAAAATCAGCTAAACACTTTTGAATAACATTATAATTACAACACATTTAATAAATTTTTTTTTTGCATATTTAACATTTTTTCATGCATATTTTATATTTTTTTGTGCATATTTTGCTTTTTTTAGCTCCTACAACTTCAGAGCCCTGATTATTATATTTTAATAAAAAGGAATCAAGTAAATCTACCCATATGAATAATAACAATATGTAATTTCATAAATTTTTATTAAAATATAATTATAGAACCATTGAATAACATAAAAAAGAGATTAATAAATTCATAGCATAGTTTTATAATCAAAAACATTTTTGGAAAATGTTGTTTCCAAAGATGTTGTTTTGATACGACTAAAAATTTGATGAAATCAAAAATACAATCAGTTTTCACTAATATAGGCACTTGTACAGTTATATATATATATATAGATGCTTACAGATTAACTTTACTACCTACTGGTTGAGAAATGCACATACAATATATTAATATATTATTGTTCTGTAGATTGTAATATGTATAATGAGAGTTAATCAAAAATCAAAATACCTACCGTTGTGTAGGTGTATATAATAATTGCGTGCATATAGGTGCAACTAGACCTGCGTTTTAGTTGGCACTAAAATGATGTATCTATGTACTAATCTATTTCAATAACTCACACTCAGGGGTGTATTGGAGCACATATGGGGGTTTACAGTGTATTCTCATTACAATATTTTTAAACTGTGTATAGGCGAAAAGAATATATTAATTTTATAAGTATATGGTTGGTAAATGTTGAGTACACAGTGTGTATATTATTTTATTTAATTGTTTTTGAAGATTTAAAATTTTTTTTTTAATTTTAAATTGTATTGTATAAAATTAAAAATAATATTTTAAGGTTGAATAACAAGTTGTATGCTCATAGAATCTAAGACTGTGATATAATCATGTACCTATATACTCTATATGATCTATGTTTTGTTATACATACAGTATTATATTTTTATTTATTCAAACTATTTTTTGAGTAAAGCAAGAAAAAAAATTGGTTTAGACTTTTTAACCAATTGCTGAGTATCAAAAAAATTTTTTTGTAATACATTTAAAAAATATAGCATATACTCAAAACATTATCTACTAATACATCCTTTCCCATACTCATTTTATTTTTTATTATTTGTAACATACCTCTCCATATTAAAAAAAGAATAAGTCAGTAAACTGTTGAAAGCTCTAACATACTTGTACTCAATAGATGTTTAATTTATTGTATACTGGAAAAATTGCGTTCACCCAGAACTTATTGGAATTGTAAGGAAAAGTCTCTTTTTTTTTTTTTTTAATGAAAACGTAAAATAAAAAAATCTTTTATAAGAAAAAAGATACTGCTACTCTCTTCACATTATTTTTGGCGTTTCATAACAGAGGCCAGAGGTTCCTTAATTAGAACTTAGGGGTAATTGAGCTTATGGTTGTATATGGTGTTACGTGTGTACGGTATTAAGTCTACACAACCATGAACGATGAACATATTAAAAATGTTAATTAAACTATTAAATTAATAATTTATAAATTGAAAAAGGACAGAAAGTGCCAGGTAACTACATAAAAACACTGGTTTAATTTATAGAAACTTTCGTTTCAAAATTACATTTCAAATAATAGGTTATTTAAAATTATAAGTTTAATACATTATATATGAAGGCTTAGTAATAATAAACACAAACATTAATAAAAAAAACTGATTTAACTACAAATTCTTAATTAAAACAGTCTGGACATTGGTATCCAAGGAGAATGACAAAAATCAAACCTCAACAAAATTCAAACATTTTAAACTTTAACACAAAGTCTTAACCCTCTTCAACCCTTTTATTCATAATCTCGCAGTTCCTCAAGTCCCCGAGAACCCATCCAAGCGCCTCAAACGGAAATTGTGTTACAACCTTCTTGCCCCCAGATTTAAACCTAACTAAGTCATGCCAATTTTTAATAATATAAATAAGAAACAAAAAAATTTGTAAATGGTAAAGTGTGAGTGTCATTAATGGATTGCTTACTTCAAAATATTTCACGAATATTATATATATTTCTTAATTGTTTCACTATCTTGACACATTGGTGTCTTCTGGGCATTACTAATAGGTTAAATAAAAAATAAATAAATATTAAGTGGTATTAATTATTGTGGCTACAATTTGTAAATTCCTTTCATTAACCCGAGCCACAAGTCATACGTCCTTTAATAACAACTTATACTTAATTTTCGGATTCAGATACAATTCATCAACACCGATTAAAGTAAATAAATTTGGGAGGTAGCATTGTAATGTTACTGTTACAATAAAAAACTATACTTGTAGTTTTATCCTAGTTTGTCTAATTATAAAGTAATAAATTTGTTTTAGCATATTTTAGTACACATTTTAATATTTTCTCACACTGTGGCAATTAATAATTAAATACATAAATACTCAAAATGAAACAATTTATTAAAACACATCAAATACAATATAGAATACAAGAATATATACACTTTCGGTGTAAGCCAAAACAGGAATTTAAAAATGTTAATGTTTTGGAATACATTCTAAAATAGATATATCGAAGAAATATTATATAAATAAATCGTATTATGCTTGGCTAGATTAAACAATTGTATATAAATTAAATGCTAACACCATTTTATTAGCAACATTATAAAAGGGTTTTAAATGTTTATTAAATACCAAATACCCATTCAATGATCAAAATCTATTACAAAATGTGAATCAACAAATACAACTTGAAATTGTTACGGACGGTCTAATATATAT
This sequence comes from Pentalonia nigronervosa, assembly GCA_014851325.1. NCBI lineage: Eukaryota > Metazoa > Arthropoda > Insecta > Hemiptera > Aphididae > Pentalonia > Pentalonia nigronervosa. Next base: position 60,895 of record JACXSJ010000274.1, read on the forward strand.
GAAAAACATTTTTTTTTTTAATAAGAAAATCGTAACTTAGCATCATATCCAAGTTTATCAAGATTTGGAATACATGCAAAGTTTATCATAGGAGGAGGTCCACACATTAGTACTAATGTATCTTGAGCTGGTGGATATAGATGTTCTGATATCATGTCAGATGATATAAATCCAACACTGTACTTCCATCCTAGTAATTAATATATTTTGTTTAAATAAAGCAATGGATATATTAAAACACTTTACTCTGTCCAGTGAATGAACATTCCAATAAATATTGGTTCTTTTATGCACCCTTACGAGACATTCCACTATAGTGGAATTGGTTGCTATGGTGGGGCGTTATGTGGGGATATGCAGAATAAGTGTTCTCTTGCTGGACAGAGTAGAGTACAAAATATAATAAATTATTTACCATCAGTAGGTCTATCAACTGTATACCAGACCTTGATCTGATCGGGATGACTTTTAACAGCTTCCTCTAATTCATCTCTTAATAATATATCTTCTTCAGTCTGATTGGCAAAAAGTAATGATAATTTGGTTTCATCTTTAGGATCTCTAGTAATTTGTCTTATCAACTGCAACATTGGCGTAATACCAGTACCACCTGACATACCCACCCAATAAGAAGAAATTAATAATTTAACACAAGAATTTATCAAATATAATAAACAACATTTATAATTTTACCAGCAATCATTGATATCTTTTTAGCGTAAAGGTTATTTGAAGGGTCTATCCTTTTAACAGCCTTAATTTCAAAATCTCCACGACCATGATAAATAAGACGACCAGAAGGTCCTCGGACATCAATTGTGTCTCCAATTTCCATTTTTTCAAGATATTGAGTTAATTTACCACCATCAAGGAATTTAGGATTTTGGTCTCTAAAATATACCTAAAAAAAAAAAAAAAATGTATAATAATGTAAATAATAAAAGCTATTTTATACATTTAAAATGATGCAAGATGCTTTACTTTAATAATCAAATCCATATATCCAACATCGTTGTCACTACTGACTGGTGTGTAAGCACGGGCAACTAATTCCTCATTTATTCTCGCTGATAAATGTATATGTTGTCCAATTGGTAGACCTGTATTTTTTTTTACAAAATCATTAATAATAATTAATATTGAATCTATATATGTTATTATATTAACTAATCTGTATAAATAATAAATATTTATATCTTAATGACTCAAATAAAATGTTGAGCTTATAACTAATGATTACATTTTAAATAATATATAAAATATATTGAAAAATTTTACTAATATAATATAATGAAAACTTTTCATCAACTCAATTTAACTATAATTTTAAAATATAGTATAAACATTACCGAGAATATGATTTTTAGATGGCAATTCAAATCTAAATCTTCGCGTGTCATGACTAATAATATGTTTTTGAATAAGTGGCAATGGAATCTTTGTATTCGAATCCACTAAAGTTCTTTTTTTTTGGCTTTTCTTTTGAAAATTAGCTACAAATGCTGATATAGCAAAACCAGTAGTAACAACAATCCCAAGTCCAACTAACACCGAAGAAACACTCTAAATGACAAACATAATAGTAGTAAATAATATATAGAAATAAAAAATCGATTAAAATTTTTTTACCGAAAATGTAGACAAAAAATTTTTAACAGAAAAAGAACTCATTTTTAGTTTTTTTTTTCTTTCAGTAAAAAGATAGTAACTAAGCTAAAAAAATTGTTGATGAATTAGGAAATATTAACAATTCTTATTATGCAAAAATCAAAAGTTAAAGTTGTTGAAGGTTATGTTTATCTTCATGGAAGAATCACATAAAATTTAGATTTCTTAAAAGAAAGAGACACAATTTAATTTATTTAATAGGTTTATCAAATATTCTAATAGGTAAAAGATAGGTATGTGCTATAAAATATAATGTGTAGTACAAAGTACAAATATTATTCATAATGTAAATGTCCTACATAAATATTACTTTATAAATTAGATTAATAAAAAAGTGTAAATATAAAATGTAATATTTAAATAAAAAAAACGATTATATTAAAATGGTTCAAATAACATAGTTCCAAATTATTGAGTTCTACCAAAATAATCAAAAGTAAAAAATTCCCAATTTTTAAACGCGCCGGGAAAAACTGGGATTTTATCACAATGCAAATTTTTAACAAAATTTATTATTTTTAATGTAACAAAAGAAATAATTAAAAATACATGAAATGTGTGCCAAATGTTAATATAAGCATTTTCTATACACCATAAGATTTTCAAAATATTTTGACTTTTTTTGAGCTATTTATAAGCATAATATATTTTCAGGTTTTTTTTTATAAATGCTGATAAAAATTTATTCAGTTGGTCAAAAACCTTGAAAATGTAATACAATGTTCTTTATAACTTGTTGTAAGTAAAAATTAAAAAAAAAGTTGAGCGTAAGTCTTTAATAGTTTTTTATAAGCATCTTAAATTAAAATTTCGAGAAAATACGTAAAAATCACGAAATTTTGCAGTTTTTTTTGATTAGGATATTTATAAAAATTTTTCTATTTAAATCTAAGATTTGAAAATTCAACATAAGGACCTCTTAAAAATTTTTTTACCTTTCTAAAAAAAAAAAAAATTTACGGGAAAGTTAAAGTAATTTTTAGAAGCGTTCGAAATTTGACATTGGATATTTATCAGTTTTTTTCCGGGAACAATATTTTTATTTTGATGTAATTAAAAAAGGAATAATTAAAGACGTTTGAAACTTTTACAAAATATCTAGATTATCATTTTCTATATACCAAAAAACTTTAAAAATATTTTCACATTTTTTTTGAGCTAATAGTAGGCCTAAGAAATTTTCGTTTTTTTTGAATTTTTTTTTTAAATATTGATAAAAAATTTTTGAAAATTTCATACAAGATTCCTCATAAGTTGTTGAAATAGCAGATTAAAAATAATAAAAAAACATATGCACAATTTTTTTTTCATAAGCATTTATACTTCAAATTTTGATCAAAATTTATTATCGAACATTTGCAAATTATTTTGTACTTAAAAATTTATAAAATGTTGAATTTTTTATAACTAAGGATTAGATATGTAAAACAAAATTTTTCATAAATAGTTTATAGTGTAACCAAAAAATAATTGTTTTCTATAGACATTTTAATTTCAATTTTGAACGAAATTAGATATTTAAATGAAGAATGACAATATTAGTTATTTTGTTGTAATTTAAAAATATTTTTCATAGGTGCTTGAAACTTTTAAAGGATATTATGATTTTTTATATAATCAATGACATTTTCAAATGCAATGTTTTCTGCTAAAATTAATTAAACCTACTGTATTATTAATAGTAAAATAAATTATTTTAATAATAATATCTTAAAATACATTTAGTTATGTAGACTGATAGACCATCTTCGCTCAGAATCGTTTTCATATAGAATGATTTATATCATTAAATTTAGATATAACACATATATGAAAGTGATCCACTCGACACATACTGTACAGCAAAGAGGTACCCACTTGCCGACTTTTTTATTTTGATTTGCATAATTTAATTTTTATTATTCACTTAATACTTACAAGATCATCAAGAATGCCCATTGTGACTTATCTATGCAGATTTGAAATAGTATACTCTATAAAAATACAAACATACAAATTTGTAATAAATAAAAAATATTTAATTAAGGTCAAATCACATAAAATCTAAAAAAATGTTATCTGTAGATAATATAATTATATAAATAATTCTCATTATAAAAGTATATATAATCATCATTGATTAAATATACATTTTGTTATAGTATATTTAATTAATGTTCTTACAAAATAAGTGATTATATAATATATAATAAATAAATGTGATCCAATTAAAAAACTTACAAAAATACAAAAAAAAAAAAATACAAATTATTAAACTTATTATTAGAGTTTAATACCTACATGGTTACATATTTAAGCTGAACATTATCTACACAATTTAACACAGGTAATATTAACATTTAAAATTCATATTTAACAGGATTATTATTTATAAATTTATTACTAAACAATTACCACAGAAAGAAATAATATGAATCATACATATTAATATAATAATTAATAATGTACACACAAATGTATTAAGTACCTACTTTATAACTATATAAATAATATTATACTGTATTAATAATTCATATTAAAACAATTGGATGTTAAGTGTTTTACCTATATTAAATAAAATAAAAAAATATGACCTTGAAGTAAAAAAAAAAAAAAAAAATTATAAGATAAGAGTTAAATACAAATTTGTACTCATTGTACGTTCAATTTAATAGTGTAGGTTTATTCAAAAATTTTAATGTGTAATACAAAATATTGAAATGGGAAATTAATATAATTATTAACTCCAAGCATGTATAGGCACAGAATAATTCTGTGGTATAGGTACTAAAACTGACATTAATTATATATAAATTGATTCCTAATACATAGCAATTACTAAAATAAATGTTTTGGATTGTATTTTACTATTTACTAATAGTAAAAACTAATATTTACTAATATCCACACATTTGCA